>PVKN010003170.1:0-38546 GCA_004027915.1 Capromys pilorides | reverse complement strand
TCTTCTTCTCCTCCTCCTCCTCCTCCTCCTCCTCCTCCTCCTCCTTCTCCTTCTCCCACTCCCTCTCCCTCTTCCTCTTCTTCTTCCTCTTCTGTATTTAGTATAGGATCTATAGGGTCTCACTACACAGATCGGACTTGTAGTGATCCTCCTGTTTTCAGCCTCCCAAACACTGGCATTACAGGCATGCACCTCCATGCCCAGTTTCAGGCACCATCTGAGTGCACCCTGGGGGCAGGGATCAAACCCAGTCTGTGTGCCTGCACTTTAATCCATTGAGTTACCAGGCCAGCCCTCTTCTTTTTAATATACATACTTAGGGCAATGCATTTCTCAGCTATGATATCTGAAGATTTAGCCCATGAACTTTGATCTGAAACATTTTTTTTACCATCATTCAGTTTGAAATGTTTTCTGATTTAGATTATATTGTGATTTATTTATGGATCATTAAGCTATTTAGAAGCATACCCCTTATGCTAAAAATCAGTAGGACTTTAGTTGTCTTTTTTATTATTATTTTCTGGCCTAAATCCCCTGTGAACAGAAGAGATCCTGTGTCCTACTTCATTTGAAAATCTGGACTTTACTTCATGGCCTAACTGTCAGTCTAGGGAAGTGTCACACCTGAACTCACAGAGTGCATATTTTGCAACTGCTAGGGGAAGTTCGTCCAGATCTGTTACTGATGCTGCTCAAGTCGATGCGCTTCCTGACTGGAAAGGCTGTGGCTGACTGCTTAGCTGCTGGGCAAGGTGCTCACTTAACAGGTTTCCTGACCATCTGTCAGGTTTGTTTTTTTGTTAACGCATTTAATGCAGGGTCTACAGGGTCTCACTACACAGATTGCATTATAGTGATCCTCCTGTTTTCAGCCTCCTGAGCACTAGGATTATAGGCAGGCACCACCACACCCAGCCTCAGGTACCATCTCAGTGGGCCCTGGGGACAGGGCTGGCACAGCAAGCTGGAGATCGGACCTGGGTCCCTGCACCTGCCTAAGCAGGTGCTTAGGCCCACCGAGCTACTTGGCCGGCCCAGCCTGTCAGCATTTGCTGACAATATTTTGAACCCATGCTGCTTGCTGCCTTCAAGTATAGAATGCACGTGTCTTTCCAGTGATCTGAATTCCTTCATGAGACATGGCTCGCTTTCCTGCAGTGGTGCTTCTTGCAGCATGATGGAGTGTTCACATCCGAGTGGCACGTTTTCAAAAAAATAAGTATCTATCAGGAGCCAGGAAACCAAACAATGCTTCCAGATTAACAAAATGGGAGAAATCAGACTGTGGGCAGACAGTGCTAAGGTGATGAGAAACAGGGGCTGAGGGAAGGGTTTATCCCGCCATCTGCTCCTGGAGGGCGTCAAGTGGTATCAGCTGGCCCAGGGTAGGCGACTCCTTGCTGAAGTCCATCCTTGGGTGGTCGGGCTCTGCCCGGGCCCTCCCTGCTGCAGCACAGCCCTGAGGATCCCAGCTGAACGCCTGATGCTTTTACGTGGGCCCCTTCCCACGCTGGGCTCCAGAGGCTGACTGTGGTCCCCTTCCTAGGAGAGACTTCTCGAAGCTCTACTTTTCTTCTCAACCTTGTGCCCTCACCGGAAAGGGAGCCTGGGTCTTTCCTTCTGGACACGAGTGAGTGCCACTGAAAAGCTGGGCTCACCTCTCACATTCAGAGGTGCTGCTCCAGTGGGTGCGGACCGCATAATGCCAAGTTATCTGAAGTGGCTGTTCTACTCTCCCATCTCTCCATGGATTCTCTTGCCCTGGGTGTTTTCTTTTAGTTGGTGGGACTCCAAAGGTGTGCAGTGATGTCTAATAGGGGCTTAAATTTGGGTTTTGCTGATTAAGCCTAATGAATTAGGGCCTCTGGGTTTTTGTCTTCCTGATCTGCTTGTTCACATCTGCTACGGCTTGTCTGGGTGCCCCCCCCCCCACCAAAGTGGCACACAGCCACAGATGGGGCTGTTGCAGGGGTGGCTGAATGCAGAACGTGCGGGTGATTCACGATGCAGTGCCAGGGTTAAGGATGTTAGGATTAAGGGTGGGCGGTTACTCCGTCAGTCCACTGATGATTGGTTAGGTGCCACCCTAGACCGGCTAGCTTGGATACAACATAAGGGACAGAAAGGGGCCTGGGCTCTGCCTGCTTGCTTTGCTACCTTCTGCCCACCATGAAAGGTAACTCCTCTGTGGTGCCCGTCTTCCATGCCACCCTGCCTTGGGGCCAGCTGATTATGGACCAAAACCTCTATAAACTGTGAGGGAAATAAGCCTTTCCCCCTTAATGTTAAATGTTGGGCATTTTATCTGAGCCCTGAGAGAAAAACAATGAAGACAATGTCCTTTAGCCACTTGGTTCTTGTCCCATTTTCCTAGTCAGTTTTTTTTTTTTTTAATTTTGATTTATTTATTTGTTTGCTTGTTTTGTTTGTTTGTTTCTTTATTTATTTATTTTGTGGCTGGCTCAGCCTGGCCTGGTGGTGGAGCTGGCACAGCATGTGGTGCTGGGGATCAAACTGCAGTCCCTGCAGTTGCCTGAGCTTTCCTAAGCAGGCGCTTTAGACCACTGAACCATCTTGCCAGCCCCTTCCTAGTCAGTTTGAAGGATATTTTGGTCACTTTCCTCATTGCTGGGACAAAATACCTGATATGCCTTGAAGGAGGAGAAGTTTATTTCAGCTCATGCTTGGTAGCCGTGTCAGCCCATAGTCAGCTGGATCCCTGCATGGCACAGGGGCACAGGGCAGAGAGCTGCTCTAGGTGTGGTGAACAGGAAGCAGAGAGAGAGGAGAGAGCTGTGGAGGGAGATAAAGCCTTCCGGACTGCACCCCTCTCAGACCACATCCACAGGCCATGCCCCACAGGCCACGCTACAGGCCACACCACAGGCCACACCCCCACTGACTACCTCTTCCCACCAGTCCTTATCTCCTAACAAGACACAGCTTTGAGCGCCCATAGACCAGGCACCTGTCAAAAGCATCACCTTTGCGTCTTGAGCATGGGGGGCCATCTAGATAGCCCCCTGCAGCAGGACGCTTTCCTGCCTGTATTACTATTGTCCAATACCTTGCTCTGCTGTATTCTTCCTTGTGTGCAAGGAAGATTTTTCCAGCCTGTTTCTTCCACTGACTTTACAATCTCTGGTGTCACTACTTTAATACAATTTTTTGAGGCAAGTGCTCACTACAAAGCCACTTAAACGGCCCATGTTGGTGACAGGTCTCTAGCCTTTGGTCTTCTGCCTCAGCCTCCCAGAATGCTAGGGTGCAGGTAGGAGCCACACACCTGGCTTACCCTTGATTTTAACCCAAATACAGTGGAGCCTTTTGCGTGGCTTGGGGTAGATACTCAATTTAATGTTTTTCGCTTTGCGAGCTGGCTTTCCCAGCATCAGCTATTAGAGGATGCTCCCTTAGCTGCTGCGTGCCGCTGACACCCATTTTCCAGAATGTTCCTCCACTTCCGAGCTCTCTCTTCTCACCACTTGCCTACTGCAGACTCGAGACCACGTTCCCATGGATCTGAAGTGCCTCTTAACAGCCTGTAAGGCAGGTCACCTGTTTCTTTTTTTATTAGATTGACTTAAACATTCATGCCCTTTCATTTCTTTGTATGTTTCTAAAATAAGTTCTTTAAAAAGTTCGACTGGAGTTTTGATCGAGATTGCAGAGAATCTAGGCGCTGGTTTTCTGCTAATTAACCTCTTTACAACATTACATCATCTCGTATCGAGTGGAGACCATCTCTCCATTTACTCAATTCCTACTGCCTGAACATAATTTTGAAATTTCACCACAGAAGCCTTGCACATAATTGGCTGTGTGGATTCCTGAACATGCTAGAGTACGGTACGTCACCCCGGGAACGCGCTTACATTGACCACGTTTTTCATTCTTATGGCTGACGGAGAAGAATGAGACTGATTTCCAAAGATTGGTCTCGTAGCCAGAATTTGAAGAACAATACTTTCGGCTCTGTTATTTTGCAGGCACGCTGGGATTTTAAGTAGATGATTTTTCAGTGACTCTGTGCTTCTCTTCCTTTTGAACCATTGTGTTCTTTATTTGTTTACTTCTCTTGTAGTGTTGGCCAGGATCCCTGGCAAGACTCTAACTTCAGTGTGAACGAGCTTTCTTTTCCTTCTATCTTAGCAAAGAATATGTCCATAGGTTTTCCACCAGGAGTATATTGTTGTCACAAGCGTTTGACATAAAACTTTGTCAAGTTAAAGAAATTCAGGTTTCCTGGCCTGCTTGGAGTCTTTTCGGTGGTGTGTACTGAGCACTGCCGAGTTCTGCTGCCGCTCCGGTTGGCACAGCTGCGTGCCTTCTCTCTTCTCTGCATTGCCGATCTGTTACTGGCTAAAGCCGATTCCGTGGCTGCGTGCAAGACTGAGGCCAGCACCCTTTCCCTCCTCGGCACGGCACTGGACATGCAGCCAGCTAAGTGGCCTGCACTGTCCCCGTCCTTCTTCTCCTTGGAATCGTGGCTGGGCTCTGCACCCTGGATGAAGTGCTCTCGAAACTCTCCCAACAATTGTCACTTTTTAAAGATTTGAACCATTATCTCTCTGCCTGAGAACATTTTAGCAATTATTGCTGGTATGAAAAAAGTGCAGAGAAAAAAAAATGAGCTGCAGTTTGGAGCGTGGTGCACATTATCAGCACAGCGTCCCTCGCGTTGCCTGGTCTTCCGCAAACTGAGGCTCCCGGGATCTTCATGTTTATTTTAGGTTTATCAGACTATGTTTTATGGACCATATCTCCCAATATCCCCTGGGCCTCCTCTGGCCACTGTACCCAGCTCACAATGAGCTCATCTGCTGTGGGGTTGTTAGGCAACACCGCCACTCAGCTACGAGCCCCACAGTGTGGCTTCCTGTCTCGGGGCAGCTTACGCCGCAGCACTGACACTGACTGTAACCTAAACCGAGCCAGTGAGACGCAGGAGGGAATCAGAGGCTTCTGATTTATGCTTTAAGTTTCCCACAAGACCAAGTTTAATCTAAAACATGATTTTTTAAAAATCTGTTTAGTTTTTCACGCTCAGATGCTATTTCTTGCTATTTGTCTACTATCGAGGACAGTGAGTCATTCTTGGGGTGACATTGTACGTAACTGCGCCCATCTTTAATTACCCTTGCTTGCAAAGCCTTATGGGTCCCTCCTGCAGCATTCCAGCAGCTTAAGGCGAAGGCCACCCGGTTTGTCCCGGGGAGGCTGAGCATGTGGTGAGATCGTGGGAACAGCCGGGGCTCAGAGGAAAGAGTCTCCTCTCCTGGGGGGACCCATCTGAGAAGCCCCAACATTCTCCCATGTTGGCAGAAAGCTGCTTTTTGTCTCATTTCTTCCTGCTGTGGTTTCTGTGGTTTTTCAAAGAGAACAGAAATGTTCAGCCCTTCTGGTTTCCCCCTTTTCAAAACACCCCACTATTATTTCTTCACGGACCAGCACTTGGTGAAATTTGCCTCTGAAAGGGGCTGTGGGCTGTGAAAAGCTTGTGGACATGTCTGGAAATATGCCTCAGAAACAGAGGCTGTCAGGCCCCAGGAAGCCGCTCTGGGCATCGTTTCTGTGCCTGCCTCCGTGTCCGTGGCCAGCGCTGGGGCATCAAGGGACCCTCTTTCCCAAGGCTGGGCTTTGGACAAGCTGGAAAGCCTGGTGGAGAGGCAGGCTGCCGAGAGCCGTCCTCTCGGGGAGAGGGCAGCCTGGACAAACGGCAGCATTTGTCAGCCCTTGACTTCATTCTTAAGAGTGATCTCTGAGGCCCCTTTAAGCTCTCATTTTTTTTTTCTTTCATTTCCTTTGCAAGATCATTACTTTTATTTACTGGGGGATGCGCTGACCTCCCAAGGAAGCTGGCTTCTGGGCAGCGTCTGGGTGACGACTCATCACTTTGTGTCATTTCCGGAGTGGGCACTGGGGCTGTGGGAAACACAGCTTAAGTCATCTCGGTGAGTCCTGCATAAAACCTCTCCAGAGACCGATTTACTAAGAGTTCCCTCCCGGAAGCTCCGGAAGATGCTCCACAGCGAGGCCGGGGGCTGCCCGAGGCCTGGACGGGGCTATCTCCACCCTGAATTCTCCACTCCGCGCACGCTGGAGCCAGCAGCAGCGTGGGGTGTCCAGGCCTCTAGCCCAGGTGTGGGAAGGGGTGCCCCTCCACTAGCTCCCAACTCCAGGCTGGCACTCCAAGAGGCATGGAGAGAACGCATCCCAAAGTGGGGACCCTGCCAGTTCCCTGCCACCAGCACCCTGAGGAGCCCTCCACAGCCACAAGGAGAAGGGAAGAGGGGAGTCAGGCTGGGAGGGCAGGGGTGTGCTGATCCCTCTGCTAGGTCTCAGGTGGCCACTGTTAGGCAGCCTCAGGAGCTGTGGTGCCTGTGGCCTCTGGGGACCTGCGTTGGCTGCCACCCGCTGGGCTGCCCAAAGCAACCCTGCTGTTGCTGTCTTGCTATAGACCCTGGCGTAAGGGAACCTGAGAAGGCCCATGCAGGTTTCTGACCCACAGGAGCTGGAAGTATGCGAGTCTGAAACACTAAGCCTGGGGTGACTGGCCGTGCAGCAGAGAGAGACCAGCCTGGACTCCTGCTGTCTTACTGCTCTTCCTCTGAAAGTGTTTTAGACCCGTCCTCCTTCCCTACACATCCGGGGATCTGTTCTCCAACTGCACCCACCTTATGTCTGATAGGGAAGGCTGCTGGAGCCCCGGAGCCCTGTCTTCCTTCCGGGTTTCTCTACTTGTGCTACTTGTAATCAAGCAAGGTGCGACGGTGTCCGAAGTCAGGGAGAAAACACCGAGGCTTAGATCTCCTAAAAAAAATGCAGAAAATGCACATCACCCTGGCCCAAGCCAGCTGGTGGCAGTGTGGCCTGGAATGGTGGGCTTCTGCATTCTTGTCAGCTGTGCTCGGAGTTGCTACAGAATGAGGAAGCTGGGGAGGCCTAGCTTGGCGGGTCTACAGGGTGCAGAGGGGCTGGTGGGTGGGGCCACCCTCAGACGAAGGCTCATGCCCTGACGTCCTCCCCTCTGGCTCGGGGAACCCTTAACTGTCCCCAGTGGAGCACAGGGTATAACCTGAGCCTGTTCCTTCGGGGTAGGGAATTGTCCAAGGGAACACAACTCATGAGAGTGTCTGCCCACCCCAAGCTCCCTGTAAGCAGTGACATTTTTTCTAATCTGTGATTTCTGTGGCTTCGTTTACTCTGTGGTCTTTACTGATTGTCCCTAAAGCCTGCCACAGAATCAGCTCTCCAACACCCCGTGGACTCTGAGTCCTTTACACTGAAAGACGAACATGTGCAAAGGAAGGCAGAGAGCAGGCGAGTGGCTGCCAGCCACGGACTTCGAGTGGGAAGTGGGGCTGTGAAGTGGTAATCCCCCGTGCGACCCAGGGGGACCTGGTGCCCTTGCCTTTGAGTTTTGAGGGTGGCTCAGCCTTCTGACTCCTGGAAGGGCCTGTGGGTGCGCCAGCATTCCGCCCTTGAGGACAGTTGGCATCACACACTGCGGCCGCAATGTGGATACCTTCAAGCCCCCACCTGTCCCTTTATCCAGCCGCAGCATTCGCAGGGCAGCAGGCCCAGTGGCGCGCATACTCAGGGAGGTTTGCCTCATGAACTTGCAGGTTAGGTGAGAAGACAGTGATCAGAACCAGCAGCTCCGCTACACCTCCTGTGTCCCAAGCACAGCTTCAAGCACAGTTCCAGGGTCCTGGGGGCATTGCCACCTGGCAATGGACCTCGGGGTGACTTTGACGATTAAGAGGGGGCAACCGTGCAGAGTGGGAGGGGACACGTGCAGAGGCCCTGGGGCAGGAAAGTAGAGCGAGCAGATGTGGAGAGGGGGCTGCATCTCCAGAGAGGAAGGGGAGTGTGTGGGTGGAGCTGTGATGGACAAGGAGCACCCTCCCAGGAGGCTTTGCGCAGCTTCCTGCTTGGAAGCCGAGGCCTAACGCACACACTGGGCAGTCCTCCCACTGGAAAAGCACTGGCATGATTAAATTTTTTTTTTTTTTTCAGTTGAAAGAGAAGTACAAACTCACAAGGTTAAGATGGAAGCAGGGAAAACAGCAGTGAAATTGCATATAGGAAACGCAGTCTGACATACGGCAGCACCTGCTTGCTCGGAGTCTCGAGCCCCAGGTTCATTCTTCTCTGAACCCCGGGAAAGGAGACCAGAAGAAGCCTCGCTAGGAGCTGGGATTTCCCAGTGGTGAGTGCTGCAAATGTGCATCTTGGGGACAGGCCCATCTATGGGTTCCCGCAACACCACCGGGTGGCCAGCCTGCGGTGACCCCGCCGCCGCTGCCAGCAGCCTCTGTCTGCGCCTCTGTCTGCGCCTGGCTCTGAGATAGAACCAGATGGCCAGGATGGTCATGCAGCCGGGCAGCAGCTGCTGGGCATCTGGGAGCTGTGGCACAGGCGGTGCCTGGCACGGCCCGGAGGCTCTGGCTCTGTGGTCCTGGGCCGGAGGCTGCCCCGGGCGCCGGGCTTCTTTGTGCTTTCAAACTCTGCGAGTGACTGTGCCCAGACCTGACTGAGAGCGGTGGGTAGGGTTTGCTGAAAGAGTACAGAGATGGATCAGCACAGCCGGACCCAGGCCTGTCCCCATGGCTGTCTGTCTGTCTACCTCCCTCCCTCCCTACCTATTTATCTCTATCATCTATCCACATATCCACCTATGTATCTATATATCTATTATCCATCCGTCCATCTATTTTCCATCCTGCCACCTATCTCACCTCTGGGTATCGATGTAGGAACACAGATATCCTACCAACAGCCACAAGGGCTTCCCCAGGACTTATTGTGACTCCAAGTTTCACGCTGACACGTTGCTAGTGATCTTAGCGTGGAGCACCCATGACACTGCGCCCAGATTTCTGATCCATGACCATCGTTGGTTTTTCCATAGTGATTTTTATTGGCCTGGAAAGTCAGCACGCATTTATTTTCTTGGGGGCTATGGGAATGCACAAAAGGTGAGGGCAGAGGGGCCGTGGTAAGGTGTGGGGCACAGGGACAGAGGGAGAGAAGAATACAGGTGGGAGGGGAGGGGACCCGCAGAGAGAGGCGGAGCTAGGACTAGATACAGGTGTGTGTGAGGCAGGTAGAGACGGGGCGGACACAGATGTGTGCGAACATGGATGTAGGCAAAGGAGCCGTAGACGCAGCTGCAGAGATGGGGACAAATGACAGAGACAGGATATTGCTTCAGATATCATCTTAGCTGTGACATAGATGTCGTGGGTGAGCCATGTTCTCTCCCCACACTTCGGTCCCCTTCTGCAAACTGGGACAACGGCATGCTCCACTTCAGAGGCTGCCGCCAAACACAGCAGGGCTCAGGACGCTGCCCAGCACGTGCGAGGCGCTGCCAGTACTGAATTTCGCTCACGTCTGCCTCGCTCCTGGTGAAGCATGCTCTGCAGGTAGAAATCCTCTGCTCTCCGATCTGTCGAGTCTTTATTTGTTTCTAATTAATTTCTGCAAAGTGTTATTAAACTCTAGCTATTTCACTGGAATGCTTTATTTCAAGCTGTCTCAATATATATCTTAAACATGCTTTATTGCCAAATGTTTTGAATGTCTCTGATGTGATTTTTCTTTATTACATCAACGCTCATAAATAATTTATATGTTCAAATTCTAATGTTCTCAATCCTATTCAGAGAATGACTTTATGGTTATAATTTCATTTTAATACACAGAATTTTCGTCTTAAATCTTTATTTCATTTGTGTTATAGGTATTATTCAAGAATGCTTAAAAATGTTGGTGGGGTAGAGTTTCTCTACTTTAAAAATAAGTTATTGATATAAGAATGTATTGTCAATCACAAAATAATGATTGACATATTTCTGCTTTAAAATGTATTGAGAATTTCTTTATAAACACGCAGAAACTGTAATCACTACGCATAAACACTACCGCAGCTTGCAAGCTGCTCACAGCTTATAAAAATGCTTTGCGGTCAGGGGCGACCCCTCTTCTGACAGCAACTGGAGTGGCTGGTGTCCCTCGAGTGTGTGTTCCAGTGCATCCCAGTCTTGTGTAACAGCTGTGTTTCTGCCCCCTTCCCTTCTAAAGAAAAATACCCATTTCTCACCGTGCCACTCAGCAGAAGAGAGGAAAGGGATTTTCTCCTGCAGCTGCTGAGGCCGCTGTGGGGCAGCAGCTTGCATGTCATTCCACAACAACCCTGCCCATGAGGTCACCAGTGGTATTTCCTGTTTTTAGGGAGAGGAAAATGGCACTCAGGGGGGCTAGTGTCCCTGAAGTCCTCTGGCTCTAGCAGTGTGGTGTCTGAGCTCAAACTCATTCCGCTTCAGGACCCCAGCTGTGCTGCGGCGCTGACCCCTGCTTGGGCCCGAAGACGTCCTTTCCTGGTGAGCGCTGCGTGATGCGACGTGGCGGTGTGCCCCACACCGTCCACCGCTCCCGGGAGGCCAGCGCCCGTCGCATGTGCGGGCGGCCTCCCTTCCTGCTTTTTGCTGCTTTCTCCTTTACAGTCTCTCGTCACGTCGTTCGCGTTTTGCCCTCGCATTTCCTCGTTTCCCTTTCCTTTCGCCGGTATCGCTTCTCATCTCATCGCATCAGAACATTTCTGTATGTGATATTGGGATCCAGTCTACTTGGACCCATGGCTACCCACGGTCATTTTCATTTTAATGCCTCAAAGTGCTCCTCCGAGAAGTTCGCAGGTTGTGAGATCTCAGCACACAGATCGTGCCAAGCACCCCGAGCCCCCGCTGAGCCTCCAGCCCCGACGGGCTCGCACCCAGCATTCCTGCGCTTCACACCCAGCCCTGCGTAAGTTAGGACACGGTCCCACGTTGCATGAGCCAGTGGGGGTGTGCCATTTGCAGGTGACATGAAGACTGCCTTATCACTCCTCAGCCATCTGAACTGTTTACGTGGTTTACAGTTTGTGAATTTCTGAAAACTTTTCTAAGTGAAGCTAAAACAAATAGCGTTGGAATTAAAGCTTTGAGGTCACTCTGATCTTAGCCCCATTCGGAGTTCCTGGAAGGGGAGCAGGCAAAGGTCATGGACAGTCCTGGTGCCGGGGTACCGCCTGATTTCCTCATCTGTAATCTCATTCTCTGTGCCTGAAAATGTGTTATTCCCCAAAGGTTCCCTTGTGCCCTAAACATGCACAGATCCTAAAAACACCCTGCTCATTTTTTGCTGCTGTGGGCAAAACCACGAACTTCACTCCGGGGAGACCCAAGACCCAGGTGCGCCGCTGGCTCTGAGGCTGAGAATTGCTGGTGGGAGCCTCAGTGGTCCCTTCTCCTGAGTCAGGAAGGACAGATGGCTATGAATGCTGCTCCTATCCCTGAGGAAGGACGGACAGGTGGTGGAGAGATCTGGCACATGTTTAGCTGCATTTAGCATACTTGGGGCTCAAAGCAGAGGCCCACTGGGAGTCTGAGTAGACTTCCTGGTCCTGGGAACTGAACCCAGGGCCTTCCACTCAGCTACACCTTCATCCTTTTTTAAAGTTAGCTCTTTTTGTTGTGAGGCAAATTCTGGCTAAACTGTGCAGCCTGGAATCCCCCTGCTTCAACCCCACAGAGTTTAGGATTGCTGAGGGCTACAGCTGGCTAGCTCCTCCCTCGTCCCCTGATTCTTGATTTTAGGCTGGCTGTGTCCCCAATATCTAGGGGAATTCTTTTCTCCACCTCTGAAGGTGTTGGTCAGACAGTATCCAACCTGAAGTAATTCTGCAGACCCATGATGGTCCTCTAACTCCCTCCCAGGACGTGTCATCTGCCACATAGCGTGGTGGACGCTGTGGACATCCCTACAGGGCCTAAACGTGATCTCTGAGGCAAAAGACTCACATTTTAGGAAGTCAGAGCTTCAGAAAGAAGTTCACAGTGAAAGAGAGTTGCAGATTTCACAGTCCGTGGAGCCCAGACAGCAGATCTGGAAAGGGGGGCGGGACACAAAATGTGCACAAAATACAGGGAAACAAGGGCCCTTTGGGAGCCAGGCCGCTGCGCTGGTCATTCTCGCAGCTTGTGGTTTTCAGTTGGACTCGCTTAACAGAGCAGAAAGAAAGGCGGAATAGTTCTGAGGGGGACAGGCCCAGAAGCCTTGGGTGGGGCTGCCGCACCCACCCTGGGCCCCTGAAAATGCCTTCTTTTTTCCTCTGTTGACTGAATTGTCCTGTGGGAGCCAATTACCCAACAGGGAATATTTTCCCCTAATTGTCTACAGAACATTCTGTGCAATTGCCTCCAGCTATGCTTGGGAGTCACGGTAGCTGTTCCCCTGGAGAGCGACCCTGCCGTCTCTGGAGATGCTCCAGTGCAAATTAGGGGTGGATGGGCCACCATGAGGAGAGGTCTCCAACCAGGGGAATCCCAGCCTCCCATCTCGTGCTAGAAGTAGCTGATTGGCTACTGGATTTCCCCTTCATTGCTACCGAACATATAATTGCCGTACAATTAAAATGGAATTATGCTGTCAAAGAATGATTCCACCATTGCTCTAACATGGTGATTTACAAAACCGAAAGCGTATATTCAAAAGAATTCTGAAAGTTCTTTTCCACACAGCGCATCACTAAATCCTTTAATAATTGGTGCTGTTCTGGGCACCACTCCAAGAGCTTCTTAGCTGTCACATTTCCTAAGGTCAGCTGTACAAATATTAGCCTATCATCCACCTGGGCCTTCTGAAGACGTGGTTGTAGATAACTACAACTACTAGAGCGATCTCATTATTGCTTTGTTTGGGAAATAGATAAAATTTCTAAAACATTGCTCACGGCAGGGTTCAGCGCTTATACCGTAGTCTCTTGGATAAAGGATTATCAACTCTTGAGGCTCTAAAGAATTAAGAAAGGAGAGAGGAGGGAGGAAGAAGGAGGGAACGAAGGAAGGAAGGAAGGAAGGAAGGAAGGGGGGAGGGAGGGAGGGAGGGGAGAAAAATGGAAAGAAGTGGTGAATAGCAAGGCACCTGACTCTACTCCTGAGGTTCTGAGGACCCCCAAGGCACCCCCGTCACCCCTCTTTTCCCTCTGTCCTCGTGTTTTGTGGCCTTCCAGCTGTCCTAGGCTTCCACGTTTCTCATTCTTCCTTTACCTTTTTATTTTTTCCAGTATTGGGAATCGAGCTCAGGGCATCTGCACTGAGCTATGTCCCTGGCCCTCTCTGTTTATTTTAGGGTCTCCCTGAGTTACTGAGTTGCCCAGGCTGGGCTTGAACTTGCAGTACACCTGCCTCAGCTTCCCAGAATTACAAGAGTGCATCACCATGCCCAGGGAGATGGTTCTTATTGACATCCATGTCTTCTGTCCCACAGCCCCAGGAAGCAGGCCCTGTCCAGGTGGGTGTGGTGGCACCTCTTGCTTCTAAGAGACCCTGTTGCTCCTGAACACAGCAACCCCTGGTTTGAGTTTCCCTGTCCTGAAAGGCCAAGCAAGTGATGTAAAACCACCCTCTATGTGGGCCGAAGGGGACTCTGGTGATGTTTGAAATCAGTGCTTCATGAATGCTGCCTGGAGGTGCCCTGCAGGTCGCCTCATCCTCTGCAGGTGGCAAATTAGCCCAGGTTGGGTCAGGTGACTACACTAGAGCCAACCTAGGCATAGCTAGGAGTGTGGGGTTAGGGAAACAGAGGCTACCCCGGCCCACGGTTGGCTGGGACCCCAGCTGACAATGCCGTTTGTGTGGCTGGACAGGATGCCACCATTGCACTGGCCCTGAACCAGAGAGACCCACGGGTGCTCACAGTGAATACTTGGGTCCAGAAACCAGTGGCCTGGTTGTCTAGCAAAGCCCAAGCATGATTTACGGTGATTTTCATTGAAAACACATCACCAAGAAAGACGCCAACCCGGAGAAGCCTAAGGGCGCATCAAGGTGAGCTTCTCTTGGTGGGGAGCCCGGGCTCCACAGGGCCCTGGGGACCACAACCCTCTGCAGCCTTGCGCACAGCTCTCTGCACTGCCGCACAGGAAGAGGCTGCAAGTACCCATGTGTAGTGTTTCCTTTTTAAAGATGCAAAAATAATGATGTGTGGGCTGCCCTTGCTCAACCTGTGTGTCAAGCAGGGTGACATCAGGGGCTGCGTGGCTGACAGCTTGTCCTGGACTGGAGTCTTGGCTGTTTTTCTCAAGAACCTGGGCTTTCTAAAGTCCACATTTTTCTTACTGTGCACTTGCAGTGCCTAGTGGTCACACTCACGGGGGGAGCTGTGTGTGTGACAGAGCCTCCACCCTTCCACGCCTCCCCAGCCCACGGTCCCCCTTCCCATTGGCGTTTGAGTCTTTTCTTTCTCTTCCTTTCCTCCCTCCATCCCTCTCTGCCCAATCTCTATGCAGCTCAGGCTGGCCCTGTGCTTACTGTGTAGCCCTGGTCGGCCTCAGACTCGAGGCTGTCCTCCTGCCTCAGCCACCAGGTACTGGGGTCACAGGCGTGCGCCACCACACTCGGCTTGCATTGGATTCTGGATGTACCTGGCACAGTGAGTGTCACCCTTAGCCTGCTGCTGAGGAGGCCAAAGCCCGTGAGACCCCGGTTGCGGGCTTGACAATGGAGCGAAGGCAGCAGCTGAGGCTGGGCTCCCGGGCAAGGCTCAGAGCAGCCACTGCTCAGCAGCTCCTGCTCCGAAGGCCATTTTCTTAAGATGATCCTATGTGGAACAGGCAAGAGAGGAGGATTGCCTTTGACAAAGAATTCTGACCTTGGAAGGTGGTGTGGTTTTGCTCTGTGAAAGCTGACGTCACCCTGAGGTACTGGCTGTGGGGAAGAGAGAGCAGAAAGAGGGCGCAGAGGGCAGCTCGGGCTTCGAAGCCTTGGGAAAGGATGGCGGCCGAGATGGGACAAAAGGTCCACCCCAGCTGGCCTCTCACATGTGCAGGAAAAGAGCCAGAGGGGCTGCTGGCCCCAGAGGCTCTGGTCCACAAAAGCCCTCAGGTGCAGGCCTGATACGGAGTTGCCAGGAGAAGCCAGAGAGCTGCCAGAGAGTGCCCATAAGCTGGGAAGGCCTGGCACGGCAGCCCAAGGCCCAGAGGCCAGCCGTGTGGCTGTGGCACATCTGGATCCCAGCACGCAGGAAGCTGAGGCAGGAGCACTGCCGTGTGTCTGAGGCAGCCTGGGCTACCCTCTCTCAAAAAACCCAAGCCACAAGCAAAAAGCCCAAACCAGGAGACCTGAGCTTGGTCCTGGGGAAGTTTGGTTGACCAAGGACAGATGCCCTAGATTAGGGATGCACAGCACAGCAGCAGCTGGAGAGGCCGGGGAGGGGGTCTTGGGACATCTGCTGCTCTCGGGCCCCCTACGCCCCCCCCTCCCCCCGTGTTCCTCCTGTCACCCAGGGAGAAGCCTGTGCGCCCGTCCTCACCCCCAGGTCCTGACGCACGCTCCTGTGGGTTGCTGTGCTAGGAGACTCTCGCTCTAGGACTCTCGCGGGAGGCTCTAGGATTTGGCTGACACAGCACTTCTAAGTCCCTCGGAACTTCCTGGGTGTAGCAGCCCCCCTACTTTTTTATTCTGAGACGGGGTCTCACTAAGAACTGAGCCGGAGCTTGTGACCCTCCAGCCTCAGCCTCCAGGCGTGCTGGGCTGCCAGGTGAGCCCTCCACGGCCCACAGGAGCATCTTTTCTTCTAATGTGAGGAGTGCTGGTGGCTCCTGGAGAGGGGCTGGGGGTTAGAGAGAGGGCTGGAGCTTCCTACCTGACTGGCAGCCGGGAGGAAAGCAGCGGCGGAGACTGAGTTGATTGTCCGAGGCCAGCAGCGATTCCCTCCAGCACATCTGGGTACCAAGAAAGCCTCTATGCAGCCCCGGGGACGGGTCCGTGAGTTTCCAGATGGCAGGACATACTCAGGGGCCCAAGGGTGGCATCCGGATCCCCGCGGCGTCCCTGCGGGCTCCTGAGCCCCGGGCCTGCATGGCTCTCCCTTCTGCCAGCTCATCACTGCATGGGTAAACATAGAGTTCATCAGAGTACCCTGAGCTGCGCAGACAGAGTAAGGTGCCCCAGGCGGGGCTCCAGGGAGCCCTGCTTATAGCTGGAGGCTCAGAAGCGCCACCTGCTCCCTGTGCCCCAAGGAGTCCTGGGGATTGAGCCTCACGGGCTGGGACCTCGCGCTCCCTCCAGTTCCTAGGCCCCCTGTGTCAGAGCCTAGGGCACGTAGAGGCTCCAGCGGACGTCGGCGGAGGCCTGGCACTGGGAGGGCAGAGCCCCTGTGTGCATTTTGGTGATCAGAGGTGACTTGTTCCGCTTCTCACCAGACTCCTACCTGGCCCTGAAGGCCGGGTGTCCCCAGGGGACAGCTCAGAGCCAGGCGGGCCCAGCCTCCCGTACACCTGCCGCCTCCTACCAACCCTCTTCTCTCTAAACAGACATCTGTGATGGACTCTGCTTGGCCTTACTGTGTACACTTTGCTCCATCACCAGCAGGGACGGAGACACCCAGCGCAACTGAATCGCTGGGTGAAACTCTGCTGAGCCCTAAAGCTTGGTCGGAAGCCTGACTGAGAGTAGCCACAGAGAAACACGCGGGAACGACGCCCTCGTGCAAGGGACCCACCTTGCAAATCCTGGGGCAGCACAACCAAAATTTGCTCAATTTTGAAAGAAACTCAGGGGGGCGGGGAGATAGCTCCATGGCACAAGTGCCTGCCTGGCAAGTGCAAGGTCGTGAGTTTGAATCCCAGTCGCGCCAAAACAAACACCCAGCAACAAAAAACATGAAAGAAACCGAAGCACCCGGCAGTACTGCCCGCCGGCTCACAGCGCCACCACGTGGCCACGGCAAGAACCGGCTTCCCCAGGAGCAAAGCACCGCTGGATTTGGATGAGTTCCCAACTTTTGGGGATAGATTTCCAGCCTAGTTTTAAAATAGTTCATTATTTCAAATCTCAGTAATATTTCGAAGCAATGTTATACTAAGCAAGGTGTTATGCAAAACAGCGCGTGTGTCATTCCAGAGGCGTGGTGCCTCATCTTTGGTCCCTGACCTGCAGTGTGGTCCCCTGTCACTCCTGAATCTGTGCTGAGAACGCTGACATTACTTGGCATAGACTCAGCTGAATTCAGTGCACTTTTCTCATTGTCCCGAGGAGCAGTTTCTGCCGTGCCCCACACTGGCCATTCAGGAACTCTTGTGGCCCGCAGCTGGCCTGTTCACTTTGTGGAGCATGAAGCAAAGCAAAGGAAGAGCTGCTGGGGTCAAGAAGTCACCTGTGGTGAGCAGCCCACAGCCTCCACCCCTGGACTGTGGGCAGGGATGGCTGCAGACATGCCCACGGGCAGAGGCCACCTCAGCCTCCCAGCTACTGTGGCCCCATTCTGCCACCCTGCAATTTTCTTCACAGGTTGGCACGGCTGCTTAACAGTGGGGCAGCCTGCCTCTGCCCACAGAAGTCCACCCACCCAAGAGAAGTGGCGGTTCTGCAAAGACATGCAGGCTCGATGCCACTGCAGTGAAACAGGACCCCGGGATTGTGCCAGCCCTCACCAGCTCCTGGAAAAACCCTCAGCAAGTTGGCAGCAGCCAGCAGCTTAATAACAACATCTGGGTATCTGGTCAGCCTGAACCTCTGGGGGGAGATTTGCTCGGCTGGCTCAGTGATTAGGATCAGGGCTGGCCCGGTCCAGGACAAACGCCTAGGGGGCGGCAGGCTGGCCTGGAGTCTCCAGCTCAATCCACCAGGCTGTTCTCTGGTGTCTCAAACACAAACCAAACCCAAATAAAGGCATCTATGTTCTTTTAAGACATTTCTGAAAGCTGAAACTCACTCAATGAAAGGAGCCAGGACTGTAAACCAAGCTTGTCCTTACCTGGAATGTGGGGGTGGCTGGGGCTCCTTGAGCTAGGTGATGTTTCTGGGCAACTTGAAAGTCGGGGCCACAGAAGCTGCAGAATGAGGCACTCTGCCGAGAGCCAGTGCGAGAGGCCCCGAGGACAGGGCTGCAGGGGACCTCAGGATGCCATCCTGGTTTTTATGTAGGTCTGGTGTCCTCTCGAATTCTGGGAATTCCATTCCCATCATCTTGCATCAAAACATGACTGGAAAGAGTAACTCAGCCAGGTTGTTCATGCAGCTTAGAAGCTTCCAAACTCTCATCAATACGATAAAAGATCAATATTCATCACACAGCTCTTAAAGATGAATAATAAAAATAACTTAATAGGGAAGGAAGCAATACATATGAGTGAGCGATTAGCAGAAGAAATATAAGTGGCTGTGACATGTAGGAAGATGTTTAGACTTGCTAACAATTACAGAAATACTGGGCCTCTGAGATAGCTCAACAGACAAAGAGCCTGCTTTGCCCAGCACAGGGGCCAGGGTTCAATCCCTAGTCCTACATGCCATGCTGGCCCCACCCCCAGGGTAAGATGGAGGCTGAGCGTGGTGGCGCATGCTTGTACACCCAGCACTGTGGAGGCTAAGAACAGGAGGATCACTACCAACCTGAGCAAGACCCTGTACCAAATACACAAAAGAACAAAACAGAACAATTAAAGAAATACTAAAGTGAAAAAAAAATTTTGCCAAAAGACGCACAAGCAGTGGATAATATCTGACCCAACAGGCTATGGAAAGACAAATGCATTCACACCCTGAATGTGTGGATTGAGATAAACTTTTCCAAAAGCAACTTCAAATCACATATTCAGTATTTAAGCTTCTGGTCTTTCTGGAAGAGAATTCTGCTTCTACAAGTTTGTGGTTGCAGAATTGTAGCGGTCTAACCACCTGCCTGGAAAGTGCAACGTTTGATCCCAAGTACCTCATGCTGTGCCCACCCCGAAACTGCGCGGTGGCCCATGCCTGTAATCCCAGTGCCAGGACGGGAAGATCATTATGTCTAAACTTTGTGGTGAGACCTTGTATCCAACGATAAATAAAAAGAAAAACCAACTTTTTAAACAAGCAGATTTTTGTGGGAAACACTCCCTCGTTATTTCTCTCAGTTCCTTGACATATCTTACCCCAGACATGGATGAATATGGACCCAGGGGTGCAGAGGGGACACATGTGTCCCCTGCTGGATGGTGACAGTTGAGTGAGCAGAGCAATACGGATGCTGCAGTCTGACCTCACTCTCAGGCTGTGCCGGCTGAGGCTGGGTCTTGTCATCTTTACAGTACATTTTTTGGGAGAAGAAAACGAGCAGATCTTGCCAAGGGTGGAACTTGCATCTGGGTAAAAATCGGGCCCTGCTCGCGCTGCTGTGGCGAGCCCATCGTTTAAGGAATTGTGAGCTAATGCCTCCGATGAGCTCATAACCTCTGCAAACGGTGCAGAGCATTTTGGGAACGATTCTGGCGGAGGCCCTGAGCACACTCAGGATCGAGTGGCCTCATAGTGGTGGCCTCAGTGGCTTGGTCCAACTTGGAGGTTAGAGCGGCTAGGCCAGCGCCAGGAAGTTGTTCCGCATCCCGGTCTGGAGTTGTGGAAAGCCGAGTGTATCTCGTGGCCCTTACTTTTGTGTGTTATAGCAGTGCATCAGTGTTTGTGCAGTTGTGGGGCCCGCATGGCACCAGCAGCAGGGCCCTGAAGTATGCAGAAACACAAACTTGTAGAATCACCGGGAGCAAGCATCGGGCTACAGTAAGGACAACAAAAGGGACAAGAAATAAGAAAAAGAAAAGGATTGGAGCATTGCCATTAATAGGTTTATTTTAACAGACACATTGAATTTTATACTCTACAAATGAAGACTAGGCTTTTATCCCCCACATAAACATGGGCTATCTACAAAATGGGGTTATATATAGGCTAAGGGAAAACTTGATTATACGTCTCCAAGTAAAAACCACGCAAGTCCTATTATCTAACGAAGACACACTAAATCTGGGTAGACTACAAATGAATAGTATAGCATAAATTCTAAGAATAATGGAAACTACTCAAGTAGTTTTGAGCCAGAAATTAAACCAACCTACTCCAAAGTATATTTACAGATGAGTAGAAATTAGTGACAATGAAAAAAGTATAAATCAAATCCATCAATCAAAATACCAAATACTGTGTTGTCGTCATATCAAATCAAATGTAACTTTTGGTGTTTTTTTTTTTTTTTTTTGAGGCAGGGTCTCACTGTGTAGCCCAGGTTGGCTTTGAACTTGCTTGTGTAGCCCAAGCTGGCCTCCAACTCACACGGATCCTGCTGCCTTGGCTCCCCGAGTGCTGGGATTACAGAAGTGCGCGTCTGTGCTCAGCTGATCTTTTACTGCTAGAAGAAAAAGATTCTTAAGAATTAACAAAATAGCAAACTCAAGAGATTACATAAAAATGAGAACGTGAAAGCAGTACTGGTTATCAATCACGCTGTAAGCCAGCAATAAAAATGCGTAGAGATAATAAAACCAAGATCTGGTTCTCTCTGAAAATTAATCAAAACAGGAAAGCTATTGAGAAGTATGATTGGGAGAAGGAGAAAGAAATTGAAGTGCGGCACATGGGGTTAGCAGAGATCCTCACAGATAAAACCCGTTATGAGACTCTCCTCTCTCGATCTGGCTTCTGACAGACAAAGGCTGGTGGACCTGTGCCCTCCACAGAGCTTCACCCTGCAAAGAGGGCAGCTGGACCTTCCCGTCCCTGAGAGCCTCCATGTGAAGGCCAGGCCCTCTTTTCCTTATCTGATGGCCTTATCAGACTCCAGTCTTCCTGAGACCTGGGCATGCTCCTCCTGCCTGTCTGACCTCCTTGTCCATTCCAGGGCTGCCCAGGCCTCAGCAAGACCAGATCCAAGTGACACTCAAAGCAGCCCCCACCATAAACTCCATGGAGATCACTTCGCTGGAGTTGCCCTGGCTTCACATTATCCTGAGATATTATGGAATAGAATCATGCACATAACAGATGCCATGCAGTCCCCACCCCATGACTCCAGGACTGGAAGCCACCCAGGCCCTTGGTGGCATTTGAGGGCTGAGGTGGACTTTGCCTTAGGTTGGATCTCACTATCCTCCAACTCCAAAGGGAGAGAGTGGGAAAGTGTGTGGAGGCTCCCATTTAGCTCTGCCTCATGGATCTCTGGGGGCCGCTTGTCTACTGCAGTGGGCGCCTCAGAAAAGTAAAGGCGACGGTGGAGATGAACGCCACCGGAAGCTGACCCAGGTGCCAGAGGTTGTGAATCACACCGATTTTCAGGGCGCTCAGCGGGCTCCTCTGAGATAGCAGGCGAGGGGCTAGGACCACAGAGAAGGGAAGAGGTCCTGCCTTAGTTTTTGGAGGAGCAGACACTGGACCCGAGTCTCTGCACATCGAGCCCAAGCTTTTCACGATCTCTGCCTCGCCAATGTGATGCCTGCTCATGGTCGTGGCAGCTCATCTCGTCTACTTTATCTGGGCATGTGCTTCTCATTCAGTATCTGACGTGATTCCACCGATGGCGCTGGGAAGCAGGCACTGCCAGCACTCTTCCATGGACAAAACATAGGCACAGAGAGTTGAGCAGCTGGGTCAAGATCAAGCAGCTCGAAGGCCATGGCGCCCAACTCGGTCCCATCAGAGCCATCAAGAACTCTACTGGTACCAGAGACCAGTGGAAGAATCCTCAGCAGGAATGGGACCTTTGCGCCATTCTCCAAACAAGTGAATCTATGCACAAGGGTAGGAATACATGCATTATGTCTTCAGATGTTGCATTGGAGAAGGTGAATGCGACGACAAGTATCTTTATCAAGTACATGTTTCTTCTCATTGGTAGTTTTCCTACTTTTCTGTCTCACAAAAGAAAATTACACAGAGATCTCTACTCACTACTCTTCCCCCTTTAGCCATGTCTAGCTTTTCTTTCTTCATAGTTTTACGCTTCAGGGAAAGTGGTCCAGGACCAAGCTCATCTTCCCAGAGTCGCTTCTCACTGGTCTCCAAGCACAGCCCACGTGATAGTTACGTTGACAATGTATGAAAATCCGGGACCTCAGAACGAGGCAGCGGAGAGCTCCTCTCACCTGCTGGGGAAGGCGAGAGACTTTCGGGGACCCTCCCTTCCAAGTCAGCTTGAGGCAAGTTTTGACTGTTTGACTAGGGAGAAGCAGAGGGTCAGAAGTAAACAGAAGGTATTTGCTATAACAATAGACATTGGATCCCACCGGGCCACTGGGAGTTTTGTAAAGGCGCTGCACAGCACCTCTGTCACAATAACTTACAAATTAGCGCACTTGATCGGCAGCCACCAGCGCCTCCACAAAGCCTGAAGTGTGGGTTGGACGGAGTCCCCCTGGGGAGAGCTTGGAGCCTCTGAGAGAGGGGGATTTATAGTTTGTCTTTTCTTAAAGATTTCAAGGAAGGACAGGGCCCAGTTTCAAACCCAACAACGTGACCACAAATTTCATGTTTTTTTTTTTTTGTCTTTTTGAGACAGGGTCTCACTATGTAGTTCATGCTATCTGTGAACTCACTTTTGTAGCCCAGGCTGGTCTTTGTTTTGTTTTTTCAGAACCAGGGATCGAACTCAGGACCTTGCACTTGCCAGGAAGGCACTTGTGCCCCTGAGCTATCTCCCCAGCCCCAAATTCCATGTTTTCTTTAAAAAAAAAATTCCCCTGACCTTTAGCAGCATAGAGAGTAATGGCGTGTAAAATGCTGAGAAAGGAGCTTCAAACGGATTTTTTTGCATACTGGAAACTATTAAGCACAAGATAGAACCAAAGATATGGCTGAGTTTTTTTTTTTTTAATTTTTGTTTATTTGTTTATTTGTTTGTTTATTTATTTATTTATTTTATGGCTGGCTCAGCCTGCCCTGGTGGTGGGGCTGGCGCAGCATGTGGTGCCGGGGATTGAACCGCAGTCCCTACAGTTGCCTGAGCTTTCCTGAGCAGTTACTTTAGACCACTGAACCATCTCACCGGCCCCTGGCTGAGTTTTTTTTTTAATCTTTTATTTATTTACTTATTTGGTACAGAGTCTCACTGTGCAGCTCTTGCTCCTAGTGATCCTTTTGTCTCAGCCTCCCAAGTGCTGGGATTACAGGCCTGTGCCTCCAGGCCCAGTTTTGGGGCCAGCACTGCATGTGTTATCAGAGATTGAACCCAGGTCCTCGCGCTTGCCAGGCAGGTGTTTAGACGGTCAAGCCATCTCCCAAGCCCCTGGCTGTTTCTTTTATACTTAGATCATAACTTCAGTGTCTTATAAATAGCTAAAATAGAGTATTTGGAACTTTTTTTTTTGCACCAGGAATTGAACTTAGGACCTTGTGCTTGCCAGGCAGGCACTTGTGTCCCTGAGCTATCTCCCCAGCCCAGCATGCTTGTTTTTAGTTCCAAGACTACGTATGTCTTGGGAAAGTCTGAGAGTGTTTTTTCCCTAAAGTTGTAGAGATCAGGACTTTCCTATTATCCCTCTTTTTCATGGAGAGGGTTTCACACCAAAAAATGGGTATTAAGGGAGAGAATGACATAACAGGCCTTTCCCTCATCCTCAGGGAAGAAGCAGGGGGCATCCTTGCTTTTGGAGGGTCTGTCCCTCAGACACAGGGCAGGGCCCCAGCACTTCAGAGCAGGGGCATCGAGCTCTCTGGGTCAGGGTGCTGGATGCTGACAGAGGCCTGGCTTTGCTGAGCTGGTTAGAGAGAATAGGAACGCGTGGAAAGCCCCCTCCCTGACACTGTGCGTGCTGTCCAGACCACGGTGGTGACAGCAGGTGCTCTCAGCCCTACTGCTCAGAAGAGGTGGTAAGCGAGGACCGGGAGAAATCCCATGACTCCCCGGAGAAAGCTGCTTCTTTCTCTGTCCAACCAGCTCTGCTCTGAATAGGCAGAAACAGAGAAGACAGGAGGTGTTTTTGCAAAATGGAAGTGTTTTCTCTGACTTCAAAAAATTCTGAAGCAGCCGGGCATGGTGGCTCATGCCTGTAATCCCAGAACTTGGGAGGCTGAGACAGGAGGATCGGTGCAAGTTCGAGACTAGCCTGGGCTACAAAAGTGAGCTCAAGGCCAGCCTGAACTGCATAGTGAGACCCTGTTTCAAAAAAAAAAAAAAAAAATCTGAAGCACATGTGATGATAAACTTGAAAAAGTTTATCCACCCTTTTCCTTGCTGCCCTAAAAAGCTGGGCTCCCCATGAGGGCCAATTTTTTGGGTTTGACTGGCAGCTGTAGCAGAGCTTACAGCCGCTCGATAAGCAAGGCAATAAATCACACACTCACCTGCCATGTCCTGAAGCTGTCCCTCGAGGTCCCGCATTCACTCAACGCGAAGACAGATGGAACCCTTACCACAGCTGCAGTTGGGGTGTGGACTGTCGCTCCACTTACTTTTATTTTTTCTTACCCTGTATAACAGCACATAAAGCCCAGGATACCCAAAAGGAACAACCCAGAATAAACTTACAAAGCAGATCCTTTTAAAACAATTTTTAAAAGTCTTTTTTGAGATAAATAGAGAAATTTGAAGGTGACCCAGGTATTGGCTCTCAAGGAAGTATTTGTCACATTCGGGGCTAGTAGCACAGTAATTAGAAAGCACTTGTAATTTTTTTTTTAAGAAATGCATGCTGAAAAGGATAAGAATGAAATAATTTGATATCTAGAATTTCCTTTAAAATACAAAGAAAAGAGGAAAGAAGGTCACTAGATAAATGCATTGTGGCCCTCTCTGGAGAGCACTGGAATCTGAGCAGTGCGCACAGGGTCATCCCAGAGAAGCCACTGTGATGTTTGATAGTTTTCATAATAAAAATACACAGGGCTTAAGTATCGCTAAGCGGCAACAAGAAAAGAAAACATGCATGTTTCAAGAAGGGACAATCAGAGGGACAATAACTCCAAGGAACAAGGACCTGGAATAAACATTTGAAACATAAAAGGCCCATTGGTATAACAACCAGGAGGAAAACCTGCACCCTGACGTGAATGTATTTCACAGAACAAAGGCAAGTCTTCCACCATGGTTTTTTTATTCCTACAGACAGAATAAGAGGCTTTTGAAAGGACGTGTCATCTTTCACAAAATATGACGGCGACGACGGGGCGAATCAGCGTACCATCAACCCAAACGCCATCACTGTTAGCAGACTTGAAAGGAAACCAGCACTTCAGCAAGCTAAGCTTGCAACATGCAAAGTAAAAATAGAACACTTCAAACCTGGAAACTTATTAAGACATGAGCAGAGTGTGAGTAGGGATGACACTTTTGTTCTTATTGGATTTGATACTATTCGATGTTGGCCCTGAGGGTGGAAGAAGTCAGCACCCCAAGTTGTCCCCTAAGTTGCCGTGGTGCGTCCGAAGGGCCTTTGGTGCGACCTGCTGACACTCTGAGCACACGCGCCCGAGGACCCTGTGGTTCTTCCTCTAGGAAAATGCTCCACAGAAATGCCCAGGCGTGTGCCAACGACCTGTGCCCCGGTGTCCAAGGAGCAGCTCTGTGAGTGTGAACAGCTAGCAATCCCTAGCTGTCGGGGGCCACTGGGAAAGGACACACAAGCTGCTTTTGTGTGTGTGTGTGTGTTACCGCTACAACACAGTCGAAGTGAAGAATGAGAACAAAAACGGGCGGCACAGGTCAGAAAACACGGGGACTGTTCTGATTAAGAAGAAAGAAGCTGATTATAGTAAAAGACAGCTTGCCATTCATTCTCCTCACTTCAAACACACTCAGCCCACTATTCGTGCCACTTCTCAAGCAGCTCTGAAGGTCCCCTTGGTTCAGGGCCACCCAGGCGACTCTCCTTGAAAGAAGAGCAGTTGTGGCCATTTTGGCTGAGCCTGGCTGTATTCCCACGTGTTGATGGGTACAGAGCTGGCTAGGAGTTTTCCTCGTCCCTTCAGCTGGTTTTAAGCAATGCATACTGGTCTAGCCGAGGTGCTGGCGGTGGTCTTTGAAGACGCCAGCCATGTTTCTCTGGAACCCCCACCTGCTGCTCTTTAATATGAGCCAGGTTGAGGCAGGACAAAGACCCAATGCTCCACGCTGTCAGCTTGGATCCAGCCTCGAGAGAGAGAGGCTATGACTTCCTGGGCTTGGAAGACCACACAGCAGAGCTGAGGCACCGGACCCACCACACTGGATGCCATCTCAGGTGTGTAACGCAGACAACTCGATGCGCATCCGTCTCTGCATATGGCAGAAGCAGGTGCAGGCCTCCGACCTAGCCCAGCTCACGGCCCCCATGTGCTTCCTTCTGTCACCCATCCGCAGCCGCTCCTCCTTCCTGACTGAGTAAAGCCCGGGTTTGGCCCTGGGTCAGGCCTTCATTCTGAGTAGCCATCACCATGGCTGGACTTAGGGCCCTTGGCTCCCGTAACTCTAAATGTGCTTTAGGGTCTTTATTCTGGCTGAGGGTTGCCCTGGAAGGCGTGGATTGGAATTAACTTGAGGGATTCCAATAGCTTCTCCAAGGGATTACAAATATAAACTTCCCAGACCGAGACGAGGACCAGGAGCGGCTCCCTGTAGTCTTCTGTGTCTTTTCGGTTTCCTTGAGATCCTGAATTCATTAAAAAAAAAAAAAAAAAAAAGCTTGTCACAATTTCTGTCACGTGGCAGCATGACCACGCGTCCTCACCCTCCTCGCCCAGCAGACCTGGCACTGTGCAACCTCCTGTTCTGTCCTAAAGTCAAAATGATCAAGCAAGGTCGATGTTTTGCATCGATTCAGGACACTGAAGCAGTCAGCACAGCACAAGCAGAGAAGCTCCTGGCAGGGACTCCAGAACTGAGGCAGAACGCGGCCGGAGTGACGGGCGGGCCTGCTTGAAGCCAGGGAAGCTGGCGGCAGGGCGTCTTTTGCTGTGGTGCAGTTTTAAAAACGTCAAACATTTATTATATTTTTGATCACACCGTCTATGTAGGAACGATGGCAGAGTTGCACTTTACGCACATCTGTACTGCTTGGCTTTTTACATTTTTTTAATGAGCAGAACAGATTTATTGGGGGAAAGAAAGCTTCTGTCCGAGAGAGGGACAGAAGGGGGGTCCCAAGCAGGTTGCCCCTGTTGACTTTTAACTGAAAAGCATTGGAAAGTTTATTACGTGTATCGTTTTATTAAAGACAATGCAAACATTTAAAAGAGATGAAGGGCCACAGGGAAGAGTGTGGCATGCCCCGTGTGGATGGGAAGAGAGAGTGTGGCATGCCCCGTGTGCAGCAAGGGGAACGCACGGGCTTAGCTACACTCCCGGCTAAGAGAGGGACACGAAAGTGCCTCGCTAGCCGAAAGCAGGCAGGTTACTGTGACTCGTTCCACAAAAATGAACTACTACTTTCGCGTGGCATTCCCAGTTCTAAGTATTGGGGACGAGCCACAGGTACGTATCTGGAGAGAAAGGAGGGGCACAGGGACCAAATAAGTGAGAGAAAGCCACGCGTGACAGACAGAACCAGACAGAAAGAATAGCGTGCTTTCTCTTTCTGTCTTTTCCCGGTCTGTGCCGGCAGACACGGCAGCCACGCTCCCCGTGGGCAGGTGGTGCGCGCCCAGCGCAGGTCTGTGTCCTGTGTCCATCCCTGCCCTTTCCATCTCTCTCCTTCCTTCTGTTGACACTCTTTCCTTTTGCAAAAGCTCTCTCCCTGCTGCCTACCATCTACCTTTCCCTCTACTCTTTATTCTTATTTTGGGCTTGTAATAAAAGCCATCACATGGTATTGAAACCTGCATGTGTGTGATTTATCCCACTCAGCACTGTGGCCTCGAGGTGCATCCTCAGTCCTACAAATGACTCAGGCTTATTCCTCTCTACACCAGAGCAGGGCTCCACTGTGTATAAATGCCACGCTTTCTTTATTCTTTCATCTGTCTGTGGACATAGAGGCCACTTCCACGATTTGGCTATTACGAGCTTGCTGCTATAAACATGGGCCTGCATGGATCACTGTGATATGATGGCTATGACAATTGGGATGATACTGAGGAAGGAAACACTTGGACCAAGTGGACTTTCTATCTCCAGATTTTTGAGAAAGCTCCATACTGATTTCCATAGTGACAGTACTAGTTGATAGTTCCACCAACTATGGAGAGGCGTTACCTTTCCCTGTGGCTTCACCAGCACTTGCTATTACTTGATTTCTTCATGATTGCCATTCTGAAGTAAGATGGAATTATGCAGGACCATCTGAGCAGCTCTCCTTAAAAGAAAATTGACTGTCTCCATTTTGACTGAGCCTGACCCTATTCCCTCGTATTGAAACGTAAAGAGCTGGCTAGGATCTCTCATTATCCTTTCAGTTGGCCTTAAGCAGTGTACAATGGTCTAGCTGAGGTGCTGATGGTAATTTCTAAAGATGGCACGCATGTTTCCCTGATAACAGGACAAAGAGCCACTGCTCCACGGTGTCAGCTGGGATCGAGCCTTGAGATAGAGGCTATGACTTTCTGGGGCTTGAAAGGTTACACATCACAGCTGAAGCACCAGACCCCCAAAATATTTGATGCTATCTCAATAGCATTATGCAAATTCTCTAAATATGGCGGAGGTGAATGCAGGCCTCCTACCCAGCCCAGCTCACAGCTCACCTTCTTCCCACAATTCCCTTTATAGCTCACCTTCTTCTCAAAATTCCCTTTTGCAAGATACTCCCCTTTCTCCAATGAATAAAGTCCGAGTGCAGCCCTGGGTAGCTCTCTGGGCTCTGGAAAGCCATCTTCATGGCTGGACTTAGGGCCCCTTGGCTCCCCAATAATTATATATATATATATATATATATATATATATATATATATATATATGTCTTAGTGTCTTTATTATTGCCGTGGATTGCGCTGGGAGTGGTAGATTGGAATTAGGTTAGTGGAATTCCAGTAACGGGTTTTAGGACTGTAAGTGTAGACTTCTTGGGCCAAGACGAGAACCAGGAAGGGACTCTGACAGGAATCTTGTGTATCTAAAATGTAACAATAAAAGTAATTTTTACAAAAGATGGAGGTTGAATGCTGCTTTAACTTGCATTTCTCTAATAGCCAACATTGAACATCTCTTTTCAAGTATTTCCTGGCCCTTGGTGCTTCGTCCTCTGAGCGTTGTCTGTTCCATCCAGTTTACCATTTTTCAATTGCTCTTTTATTTGGGGGCCCTGATTATTTTGATTATTCATGTAGTCTAGCTATCATCCTATGCTTAAAGAATAATAAATAGCAAAACTTTCCCATTCTGGACAGAAAAAATTTAACCTTACTAAAATAATGGCCAAGAAAGTTTTAAGCTTACCAATGTTAGGGTTATTTATTTATTTATTTTGGTACTGGTGACCAGACACAGGACTCCACACTTGCCAGACAGGAGCTGTGCCACCCAGCTGTCTCATTGGTCCCAAGTCTACCAATCAGGTCAGGATCTGAAAATGAGAAGGTTATAATTGAAAAGAACTACGGATAAAGATTTCAAACCCATAAAAATAAATCATTAGAGATATAAATGTGCATTGATGACACACAGAAAAAAAACGAATATCCCAAATAAGTTTATGTTTTGGAAAAATTATTATAGAAGAGCTAATGGGAAGGACAGTGTTTAACAATATTTTTCCAAGTTAGACTAATGTAAAGTGAAAAATCAGTAGCAAAACACAACAGGCATCTGTCCCACAGGTTTACGCAGGCCCTTCCCACAGAAGAGAAGATGCACGCATCCAGTCAACATGACCAGCGGGCTTGGGGGCCTTGGTCCCCAGGGAAGGGAGAAGGACAGCTTCGGAGTGGGGTGGCAGTACCGCGTCCCTTCCTCTGTTTTGTTTCTTTCGCCTAGGCTCAGGGGTGAGAGAGGACAGCAAGGAACACTGACACTGCCTGGATCGTCGTCCTTGTGGCTCTTGCGCACCTTCGCTTTGCTCCCAGCTGTACTTGGAGCGAGTCCTCCCGTCCCCCGCACGGCATCTTCCGAGTTGCAGTCCACAGCAGGCCACTCAGCCCACGCTTCCTGGGGCCCTGCCCTGCTTCGGGGCTGCGATGATGTGGGTTGTGTGGGAGAAATGCATGTCTCTGAACAGAGCTTCCTCGTGAACTTTCCCAGGGGATACTTACAAGTGACAGCAAGCTAAACGGCACTCATTCCTACAGATTTCTTATGGCCAACTGTAAGAAATGATTTCCCACCAGATGATTTCATTCACTGCTTTTTCTTGGGCACGCCTTTAGATCTGTGGCCCACCCACGGGAGCCAATTCACCAATGAGTGCAGTTCTGACACGGGTGGTGGCGGGGGCATGTTCATGTGTGTTCACAATGAAAAAGAGAGTAAAACTTTGAAGAGTGCGCTCAGAACTGAAGAGTTGGTTAAGGATGCCAGCAACTTCTCTGGTGAGTTTCCAATCTTGGAGAAACACGGCGTCCTCCGGTGTTTGTGCTCTCCCAGCATGAGGGCGACTTGCAGGGCGCTTCTGGGCTTAATGTGCTGCGCTCAGACTTCCTCTGTTATTTCAGCGAGTGGAAATGATGGGCAAAGCATAGGCCGCGCTCTACGGTCGCAGCCGCTGCCTGTGCCTGCCACGGTGGCCGGAGCCTCCTTTGGGCTCTGACTCCTCAGCCAGTTTCTTTCATCACCAGAAGCAGAACCCAGGGCAAGAACACATGGCTCCCTCAGCTCTGAAGAGCCCCAAAGGGTGGCAGAAGACCGAAAGCCTGGGTGACTGAGTGACTTACTGAGACCCTGTTCTAAACAAAAATTAAGAAAAGATAGTGCCTTAAAAAAAGAGAAAGGCACAAGAGACACACCACAGGACGTATGCCCTGATGGACCCACAGCCCACAGAGCGTGTGGATCTACAGGTAAAGCAGAGCCCAGGGGCTCTTGTGTCCCTTGGACGGAGGAACCACACAGACAGCGCCCCTGGACTAACCTGTCCACAGTACCTTGCTCTAGCCAGGTCCAGGAGGCACTTAGAAACGTCAGGGCATAGCTACTGTGGGGACACTCGGAGGTCACCGTAGTGTGGCTGGGAAGTTTCCCAGAAGAGTGGCAGGGTGGGTGGAATGACCAGGGGGGCAGAGGGAGACCGAACACCTGAGCTGCAGGTAGACGGGGGGTCACCCTGAGACGTGGCACAGCACCAGTGAGGGCTGAGGTGGTCCCAGGCGGCAGAGAGCCCTAAGACCATCGCCAATGGAGGACAGACCACAGGCTGTCCCACAGAGACTCGGCCAGCTGCGAGACAAGACCATGCAGGGCTGGCTGGAGCTGCCTCGAGCCCTGCGCCTTGGTGTGGCTCTTGCCCGAGCACTGAGAAATCCACAGGAAGAGCAGTGTGGAGGGGGGAGGGTGCTTAGGGCTGCGATGTGACCGGAGCTGAACATCTCAGCAGACAGTCTAAGACATTTATTAGATTGGATTAAAATGTAATTTATCCCCTGCTGTAGAATCTGAGGTCAAAACTTGTCAAAGGAAGCCATCCAGTTCCCCTGCTTTTTACTCTAATAAATGTCCCTTTGTAACCCCGGGATCTAATCTCAAGGGGGGACTTGGAAATCCCATATAAAAACCAGTCTAGTAGCCATCTACAGCTGCATCTGGATTAAAGTAGATCACTGGGGAAGGAATTCTGACGAGGAGCCCTGACAGCTCCCATGGCAGGTAGGGAGGGCAGGATGCCGGCAGCCTCGGGGCCCCAGCCTGTGCGAGGCACCTGTCCCGGGGAGCTGCAGGCACCCAGCTGCAGGTGCACAGGAGGAAGACTGTCCAGCCAGTTCTGAGCTGACGCAGTCCAAGCTCTACTGGACAGAGAATAGCAACATCCGCAGTGTGGGTGGACGGCAAAGGATGGTCACAAACACCTGTTGGAGTCTATCTTCCCCTCGCTGCAGCTCTGGGCAGGGCCGTGAAGGAAGACCTTAGCCGTGCCTTCCGGGACTTTCTCTCCTTTGCCTTCTGCAGTAGCTCCAGGTCCAGGAATCCAGGGAAACACCTTCCTTTTTCCACTTTCGGAGGCCCCCTAGGATCCTCGGGCCACCCAAGCTGTCCACCATTGCGGCCTCTGTCGTGGACCTACCCCACCATCCCTCCTGGCACACGGCAGCTGGAAAAATGCCTCTAGCCTAGGGAGCTGAGGAGCCCACTTCCCAGCTAAGGCCCACTGACTTGCTTTGAGAATGCTCCAAAAGAAATCTTTCTCATAATTAGCAATTTAATGAGTTTGTGTATTTGCTCTGGGTCTTTATGGGAGGTGGAAATGCCTTTTCTCAAAAGCACATGTGCACTCAAAGTATTTCCATATTAGGGTTCTCAGTTTGCTTTTTGTTATGCCCTGCATGGTTTTGTGGACAGCATTAGAGGTGGCAGCAGTCCACTAGCCACCGATTTGCAGGCTTGGCCTGCAGGACGGGACACGTCCTGGGGTGACGAATTCTCATGTGTCCGTGGCCAGCCAGAGCCAACTGTGCTTCTTGGGTAAAAAGAAAGCTTCAGGTACCCCAGAGCCAAGACACCAGCTCTGCTCAGCATTCTGTTTCCGTGGAATTCTCAGGGCTTTGAGGACTTCTTGGAGAGATGGATAGTGGACCCAGCAAGCCGCCTGGATCTCTGGAACTGTGCTGGGGAGGCAGCGCCAAGGAGGGCTGAAGGTGCCACTGCCCGACCTATGCATGCACTCCCCATGCAGCTGTGCCCATGAAGGGACCATTTAGCCACTGTCCCTGATGGAGCCCATGAGACACCAGCTGCTTCTGACCTGGTTTTGCCTTCCCAGTCAATGTCCCGCCAGGCAGACCCTCGGGCACACGGGCCAGTGGTCTCAGACCAGAGCTCTGCCCTCCCACCCCCAGTGTTAGAGCACTCCGTGTCCACATGTCTGCCCTTGGTTCTGCCAGCCTCTGTGCCTCTAAAGGCGGGGGAGATGAGTCTCCTCTTTTGTTCCTTGCACATAGAACCTAAGTGTGTCCCATTTTAGCTTCTACTGCATGCGTGACTTGAGGTCTGCTTGTGGCTGTGACTCTTCAAAGAGCCTGAGGAGAGGGATGACGGGACTCTTGATTGCTAACTTGGTGAGGACCATATGTCTGTGCTCTGGTCCCTTCCTCTCTGACTCCTTTCCTGTTCCCCTGCTCCCTGGCCTCCAGCAAGTGAGGAACTCTGCTATACCACCCCCCTTCCTCCCTGAGGTCCCCGCCGTGGAGCTGGCTGACCATGGGCTGAGCCCTCTGAAACTACAAGCCAAATCCAGCCTTTTGTCTTTTAAGTTGCTGGGGTCAGGTATGTTGTCCTAGCAACAGAAAACCAAAGGAAAGCATATCTATTCTTTTTACCACAGCTTGGATTAAGCTCTCAGGCTAGAAATACATTTTTTCAGTGGAATTCGCTTTGAAGACACTTGGATTATGGCAGGTTGATTGACCATGGATGATACCTCGTGTGTTTCCCATTGAAGAGGTTGTAGATTTTAGAGAGCTATGGGCATCAGTTCATGAGGGAGGAGTTCTTGGGGCGATCCACCTGCCTGTAACCTGGGCTGCAGGGGCCTGGGCTATAGCCTGGAAGGTCAGGACAAGGTTGTCAATCTATAGTTGTTGTATGAGCAGGTGTCTGATGTTCTGACAGAAGTGGGTGTCTGAGTTACTTTTTACCATTGCTGGGACAAAATACTGACACCCAAAATGAAGGAAAGAAAGGTTTATTTAGCTCACAGTTCGTGGAGGTTTAAGTCTATTCCCCACTAGCTCCAAGGCAGAGGGCAACAGTCCATAGTGGCAGAAAACAACGAAGAGCAGAGGAGGAGGAGCAGTAGCTGTGGCGTCCATCCAGCCTCTCTCTCTTCATTCCACACAGATTGCGAGGACCGGAGCTCCTCCAGAGTGATACAGCTGCGTCCATCCATCAAGCTCCTCCAAGGAACTGGCATGAAGAAGCGTTTATCAACCTTGATATGCCCTATCAGTGCTAGGTCATTCTGGGACCAGCCCTCCCCAGCCTAGGGCAGGCGCTCCTCAGCCTGCTGGGCGAGTCCTCCATGACCCCAGGTATGGAAACTCCAAGCCAATCCACCACGTTGACACAATGCATCAACCATAATCCACCCCTTGTCAACTTGGCAACTACACATATCCTTCCTTAAACCAGTCTCCATTTACAAAGACATACTTATTAACATTTCACAACGTGGACATTATAACACAGCATTAATAATCCTTATGAATCACTATTAAGTCTATCAACACTATATTTCATGAGAACCATAACATTTTTCCTTTGGACCCCTCAAAGACTCATGTGCATCCCTTTATGCAAAGGGTATTTTAGTCCCTCTCCAAGAGTTGCCAAAGTACTAATAGTTTCAGCATTGCTAAAAAGTCTAAGTCCCAAGTCTCCCCCAAAATCTAAGGCAAACTTAGCTGTGAGCCCCTATACAAATGAAGAGTTAAATACTTCCAACATTCAAAGGCACAAGATAAACATTAACATTCTAAAAGTTATATGCAGCAGGATACAAGCCACTGGGACCAAAGCAAGTCCAAAATCTAGAAGGGCAAACATTAAGTCCTGTGGAACATCTGAAGCAAATTATAGGGAGTTTTGAGCTCCAAAAGCCTTACCTGGCTCCACACGTACAACACTTCTTTTTTTTTCTTCTGTTTTTAGGGCAGGGTCTGAAGGGGATTCAAGGTCTCACTACGTAGATCAGACTCATAGTGATTCTCCTGTTTTCAACCTCCCAAGTGCTGGGATTACAGGCATGTGCCACCCTGCCCAGTCTCAATTGCCATCTCAGCACACCCCAAGGGCAAGGCCAGCATGGCATGCCAGGGATTGAACCCTGGGTGCTGTGCTCTGCCTAAGCAGGTGCTTTAGTCTGCTGAGCTATCAGACCGGGCCTCCTACAGCATTTCTGTAGCTCAGAGAGGATTTGGAGTGTCACACCCCCCACCCCTGGCTGACAGGAATGTAAAAGGCAACACCATTTTAGAATCTGAGTGTGCATATACCCCGGCATGCCCTGTTACCCAGAATCCCACTCCTGGTAGGTTACCCACAGGAATGCACATGAATCTTCACATGAAATTAACAGAAGAAGGTTTGCTGATGTCCACCCAGAGAAGAAAAGGCTGTAAGAATTGGAGCTCCACTGAAGTGGCAGCTGTGAAGATCAAGATCCTCTGAGGAAGTGATACAATGGTGTCTCCTATAGCAAAAGAAATGGACAAATTGGAACTATCTACCCAACACTATAAGTGAAGCCTGCAGATTTGGAATGAAAGGAAAGACACAAAACACCAAAGAAATGAACTGAGTGATCCTGCGTCTCCATTACTCTTCTGTCATTGCTGGGACAAATACTTGACACCCAAAATGAAGGAAGAAAAGTTCATTCAGCTCCAGTTACTGGAAATTTCAATCCATGCTTGGCTGGCTCCAAGCAGGCTGGCTTGTGTCAGAGGGCAGCAGTTCATGGCAGTAGCAGAGAGCACCAGAAAAATGGGGGAGTAGCAGCAACCATGGCAACAGAGAGAGGTGTCTCTCTCTGTCTCTCTTAAATTGCATTCAGGCTCTCCACCCCAGGCTGGGGGGAAGTACACACACCCATAATCCCAGCAATAGTAAGACCCATAATCTCAGCCTTGAGTTACCCATAATCTGAGTGGATCATGAGTAAATCTCAAACTCTAAAAGTCCGTGCCCCATGACTGCATGAGGCTTTGGGGGGACAACTAGACACAAACCATAAAGTCCTGTTTGTGTGAGGCTCAAAAGCAAACAAAGCCAATCTTTGGTTTGCAAAGTCCAACAAGTAGCAAGAGAGGACCAATTATAGAAAGGGACACCAGGGCAGTGGCCCGCAGGTCTGGGAATGTCTGCTTCCTGACCTAAGAGGTGCTCTTTTGGTGACCTAAGAGGTAACCCAAGAGGTGACCTTTCGGTGGCAGGGTGTTTCTCTTATAGAAATCCATTCATCTGACTGCTGAGTCATTATTCTGTAAGGAAGCTTGAACAAAGAGTTTGTTTTTAAAAAAGAAAACATTAACAGAAGAGTGAGGAGGGGCTTGCTGGGGTTTGCTGTACTAATTATTTTAAACCTTAAATCTCCTACAAGTTAAAATCCTACTGAGTGATAAGACACAGAAGGGGCAGAGGGTGAGTTGCAGAGCCAAGAAAGGCATCCTGCCCATACTGGGCGGAGTTCAGCCTGGAGGCGGGGCCTCTCTCCCTGGACCTGGCCCACAGAGAGGAAGAGGGCTGGGGTCTGCAGAGCAGGAAGCTCAGGCTGTGTCCTCACTGCCACTTTGTCTCCCAGCTAGGGAGCAGACGGGGACGGGCATCCTGACTTGACCTATGCCTGAGGTAGTTACTGCAACACAGGGAGCCAAGGTCACACTGTGGCCTGTCCCCTCCCCTCTCCAGCTCTAGGGACAAGCAGCCTGAGAAAGGGTTCTCCAAGGCTCTCCTTGCCAAGGGAAAGCACAGGGAGCTTCTTCCCACTGGCCAGCAGGGTTGTCCCTAACATTCCAGCCACCTGATAGGAGCACAGCGTTCCCTACCATGTGCAAGGTTAGTGTGGTGCAAGTTGGTGTGTGTGCTCTGCATGGCTTCTGGGCAGAAGCCCTCCAGAGGGGTGTGTGTGTGTCACTGTATAGCTGGCAACATCGCAAGGGTGATAGCAAAGTGGAGAGGAACATCGCTCAGAGTGTGTCAGGCACGTGGAATAATCCAGACACAGCCATCGTTGAAGCCCCTGGGATTGTTATGCTTGTCTGTCCCTGCAGGGGAACACAAGCCATGCTGATCAATGCACGACTAACTCTTCGCTACAAGCATCTGAGAAGTGAGGTGTTATGGTTTGTGTCTAGTTCCCCCCACCCCCGAAAACCTCACACAGTCATGGGGTGGGGACTTTTAGAGTTTGAGACTCATGATCCACTGGGGATATGTGTTTTAATACTGCTGGGATTATAGGTGTGGTCTGAGGCAGATATCCTGAGACAGAGAGCCTGAATGTAATAAAAGAGAGACAGAGAGACAGACTCTCTCTGTTGCTCTCTGCTGCCCTGGTTGGTCGGTCACCTCTGTCGCGATTGTTGCTGCTCTGCCGCCATGAACTTTTAGGATGCCCTCTGCCCTGTGCCAGTCTGCCTTGAAGCCAGCCAAATATGGATTGAAACTTCCAGTCACTGAGCTAAATAAATCTTTCCTTCCTTCATTTTGAATGCCGGGTATTTGTTCCAGCAATGAGAGAAGAGCAACTAAGACACGAGGCCTCAGCAGTCACCAGGAGGTGGCGCTCTCAGGTTCTTGGGCTTTACGCGTGTGGCTTTGGCTCACCACGGCTTCATGGCTGGAGCCTTCAGGAGAGAAGTGCTCTCCGCTGGAGCCCTCCGGCCACGCAGGGATGCGTTCCAACTCCAGCCAGCCTAGCTTTGTGTGGCCTCCCATGAGCAATTCAGCCCGTTCCCCACGACAGCTTTGAAACAGAGCTGAACAGTATGCAAATCAAATTTCCCTGTGATGCGCTGTGCCAGAGGCTGCAGCGCCCGCTATCTCAGGGCACTTGTGCTTCACCATGTACCATGAGATGTCCACAGGTGCGCCCTGAGGTCCTGCAGTGGGACCCCAAGACTTCCAGGGCTGCCTTGATATGCACACGAGACACAAGGAGAGCAACATTTCCGAGGCCATGTCCCAGCAAGAAAGCAGAGCGGTGAGATCTGAGGGCAGGCTCTTCTGGGTGTCGCCTCGCCAGGGTGCTGCTGCCCTGTGTCTGCAGCCAAGACTGGAGCACCGCAGTGACTCAGGAGATCCTCCTGCTGGGGAAGCGGCAGGTGGGCCTAAGGGGCCCAGTTCTCTGGCTCCTGTCTGCCCTGTGTTATCACTCAGTCCTGTCCACGACACGTGGTGCTTTCTAGGGACAAGTGGTGGGAAGCCGACTGCCCATGGATTTGGAGTTCTGTGGCAGAACCTGTTCTGTGGACCAGTGGACATCAGCAGACAAAGTGTCAGCAGGGGCCCCATGTTGCCTGCAGACTGTGGCTTGGCTGACTTACAAGGGACTTCCTCAGCTAAGCTGCTGTCCCCAGGAGCAGCCCTGAGCCGCTGTCACAGCCTGGAGCCTAGCAGAACCCCAGACTGTGTAGGACTTTATGAGCAAGAAATGAAAGCAGAGGTCCTAGGCTTGTTTGTCAAGCAGCACAATTTCAGCAATAGCTATCAAATACAAAGGACAAAAGCCAAGCATAGAAGAACAGAAATAACCCCTGAAGAAAAAAAGGACATATCTAAATTAGTAGCATCTAAAGTAGGGGAACAAATGTAGAAAGGTAAAGAGGAGAGCAGACCAGAAGTAATCTCTGAACTAAAGAGAGAAAGGATAACTATAATGAAAGACTTAAGTAATATTAAAGAAGACATTGATAAAAAATTAGAGGAGAATAGAAAAATGACAGATTCCTTGACTGAGCAATATAAGAAAGAAATAGATTGAATGAAACAGTGTCAAAGAGATATGCAAGAAAATAAAATCTCAATCACAAGCTGGCAAAACCATATGAACGAAAGTTAAGATAGAATTTCAGATCTTGAAGACACACTTGCAGCTAGTGAAAAGGTAAGAAAGGATCTCTTAAAAACAGCCAGGATGCAGGAAAAAATAATTCAACACCTGCAAGATGATGCAAGAATGAACAATGTGAGATTAA
>PVKN010003169.1:0-38512 GCA_004027915.1 Capromys pilorides | reverse complement strand
CCATCCTACTAAGAAAATAAATGCTGGAAAGGGTATAGGAGAAACACTTCTAAGTTGTTCTTGGTAGAAATGTCAACTAGTACAACCCCTGTGGAAAACAGTATAGAGATTTGTCAAAAAAATAAAAAAATAAAAATTTCATTTAAACTAGTTACTCCCTTTCAAAATATCTTCCTGAAAGAGGAGAACATCATATTACAGGCATGTGTGCATACCCATGTTTATAGCAGCATAATTCACAATAGCTCAGGGGCTGGGGAAATAGCTCCGTGGCACAAGTGCCTGACTGGCAAGTGTAAGGTTGTGAGTTCAAACCCTGATCCTGCAAAAAAAAATAATAATAATAATAATAGCTCTATCTTGGAAGCAGCCTGTATGTCTATCAACATATGAATAAATAAAGAAAATATTATATATATATGATAGTCAGACATAAATAAGGGTAAATTTGAGTCATTCTCAGAAAAATTGACATACCTTGAGACCATAATGCTAAGTACAATTAATCAGTCATTAAGACTAAATTTTTTGTTTTGGTTCCTGAGATGGAACTCAGGTCCTTGCATTTGCCAGATAGGCACTTAGGCCCCTCAGCTAAACACTAAATAGTACATGGTTTATTTTATATGAGAGACCCAAAGTATAAATAAAATAATCCAGGTGTGGTGGTAAAAGGGTGTAACTCCAGCACTCATCAGGCTGAGACAGGATTGTCATGAATTTAAGACCCTCTTGAGGTACACAGTAAGCCCAAGGCTAGCCCGGACTACATAGTGGGACCTTGTCTCAAAACAAAACAAAACAAAAGGGAAAAATAAATAATAAGATAAAATTTGATAATAAGCAAGTACATAGATAATTTCTAGATGGAAAGGGGATTTGGAGAATGGAAAGAACTGGTGGGACAAGAGGAGAAAGAAAAGAAAAAATGGAACATGTATATATACCAATTCACCCTGATGAATATTCATAGTATGTATCACACACACGTGCTAATAAAAAACGATTTAAAAAAACTGTATCTGACTTTTCAGCAATCAAGCAAGTAAGAACAAGGAGATACCTCAGTGGTACAGTTCCTATCTGGCAAGCACAAAGTCCTGCGTTCAATTTTCCATACCAAAAAAAAAAGAAAAACAAGACTGAACTATATATTGTCTGAGTAATTCACTTTAAATATAGAGATGTATATAAATTAAAAACAAAGAAATGAAGAAAAGCATACCATAGCAACATTAATCAAAAGAAAGTGAGAAAAGGAATATTAAATTTACGCAGAGCAGAATTCCAGAGCAACAAATTTTATGGGAAAGCATGGAGAAATTAGTAATAGAGGGGTCGATTTCTCTAAGATGTCATAACAATCTTTAATGTGTACAAATCTAACAAAAGAGAGTGAAAAATATGTGAGGCAAGCCAGGCATAGTATCACACGCCTTTAATCCCAGCACTTGTCACAAGTTCAAGGCCAGCCTAGTCTACATAGTGAAGTCACGTCAAACCTGCCATACATACTGAAACCTTGTCTCCAAAAGAAAAAAAATATGAGACAAAGAGTGTTTGAGTACAAAACGGATAAGCCTTTTTTTTTTTTTTTTTTTTTTTTTAACGTAGATTGAGTTCAAGACCTTGTGCTTGCCAGGCAGGCGCTTATACCTCTGAGTTTTCTCCCCGGATAGCCCACTCTCACAGTTGCATAATTCACTGCCCTTCTGTCTGAAATGGATACACCCAACAGGCAGAAAATCAGAAAGAATACAGGTGCACTTCACAGGGCCATTTGTGAACTGGATATAATTTGCACCAGTGGACTGCTTCATGAACAACAACACAATAAATATCCTTCTCAAGTTCGCATGGAGTATTATCCGAGGGAAAACATAGTCTGGGCCACAAAATGTATCTTAACAAACTTAAAAGACTAGAAATCATACAATATCTGCTCTGAGTCCACAATGAAATTAACCATTTAACATTTTATCCCAAGACTCACATGGGCAGCACGTTCATATACACATTTTTATGGCATGGGCAGGTATTTTGACCAGTCAATTCTTATGTGCACAAAATACACTAATTCATCTGTTTATTTGTTTCCTATGACTATTTTTACATATTTTTATTTAGTATATTGTATTTACCTTTGATGTTTTCTTCTAGCAAGTATAATAAGTTCTGTTTATATTCTTCCACTAATTTCTGTTTATTTTACTTAAAATTATAATTTACAATTTTGTGTTCCAAGCTATAAAAACCCTATCACAAGTGCATTAGATACAATTTTTTTTATTTCTTCAGAATACAGTGATAATTTTTTTAACAGCACAAAATGGACACACTGGGGATACTGAGATTGAATGGGAAAGAAGTGACAAATTATTTCCAAAAGAGAAAGCTAAGAAAGGGAGAAATGTTAACATATCAAAGAGAAAAGTCTGTGTTTAGAAATGGGAATACAGGGCTGGGGAGATAGCTCCGTGGCACAAGTGCCTGCCTGGCAAGTGCAAGGTCGTCAGTTCAAACCCCGGTCCCGCAAAAAAATAAAATTAAAATAAAATTAAAAATAAGGGACCAGGGAGATAGTTCCATGGCACAAGCTCCTGCCTGGCAAGTGCAAGGTCGTCAGTTCAAACCCTGGTCCCGCAAAAAAATAAAATTAAAATAAAATTAAAAATAAGGGACCAGGGAGATAGTTCCATGGCACAAGCACCTGCCTGACAAGTGCAAGGTCATGAGTTTGAACCCCGGTCCCACAGATAAATAAATAAATAAATAAATAAATAAATATACTACTTACAAGGTTAATAACACTGTATGGGCTGGGGAGATAGCTCCCTGGCACAAGTGCCTGCCTGGCAAGTGCAAGGTAATGAGTTCAAACCCCTGTCCCGGAAAAAAAAAAAAAAAAAAAACACTCTAAGATGAAGTGGGTATACAATTTCCAACACTTAGTAGGGGGAGCTGCAGAGATAGCTCCGTGGCACAATTGCCTACCTGGCAAGTGCGAAGTTGTGAGTTTGAATCCCAGTCCCACAAAAAATAAATAAAATAAAAAATAAGGGGCCGGGGAGATAGCTCTACGGTACAAGTGCCTGCCTGGCAAGTGCAAGGTCATGAGTTCAAATCCCAGTCCCACCAAAAAATAAAAATAAATAAAATAAAATAGAAATGGAAATACAAAAAAGGTATCTGCTTATTGTCAATTATTCACAATAGACAATTGATAGAATTTAAAAGAACTAAAACTATAAAAGTTTCAATCGTAGTCAATGATTATAATAATTCTACGAGTGGTGTTGACAGAGTTGACCAACATCTACCAAGCTATCTTGTAACCAAAAATCAGGAAAAAATATTTATGCATCTTCTGGATCAAGCAATATGGAATTTATTTGTTATTTGTTCAAAACAAGAGGATTTTAAAAAGTCATTTACAATTAGATTAGGTCTAACAGACCAAATAATTGAAAAATATAGGATAGCAAAATACCAACTATGATATCTATCATCAACATCTTCACTATTATGTTTAGTGGGTAGACACTTTATTGAAATTATATCACCAACAAGTGTTGGCCATATAGCTCAGTGGACTAAAGCGCTTACTTAAGCAGATCTCAGTGGCCAGGGTTCAGTCTCTGGAGTGCCACGCTAGCCCCACCCATAGGACACGCTGAGAGGGCGATTGAGACTAGGCATGGTAATATGCACCTGTAATCCCAGTGCTTGAGAGGCTGAAAACAGGAGAACCACTATGAGCCCAATCTATGTAGTGAGACCCTGTAGACCCTATACTAAATACATTAGAAAAAGAAATTATATCACCAATAGAATAAAGGCAAAGACCAATACAACAGTGTATAATGTGTTGTTCAAAGAAATACAATAATGCAAAAGAATTCAGAAACAAGCTAGATAGTACTGTCAAGACTATAATGTTGCATTGTGTATTGAATGTTTTATGATATTCCATGCATAGAAAAATTACTGAATATGTTTGGTAAAATTGTTTTTATATTTCCACTTATATTATCTTATAAAATATACAAAAATATGTAAGTTTTGGTCATCCATATTTAAATAATTGGACTATTAAGTGGTTAATCTAGAAATCAATAACAGAAAGATATTTCAAGATTAAATAATATACAAGTCAAAAGGGTAAGCGATGAGCAGGTGGTGCATGCCTGTAATCCAAGCACTCTGGGAAGCTGAGGCAAGAGGGCCATAATGTAGATATTTACGAAAAACTTGTCCCAAAATAAAAACAAAAGGAGTCTTTGCTCATGGCAAAGATTCTTGACTCAGCTCTCAGTGCCACAAAAAGGAAGAAACAAATTAAAAATGTTTGAACTGAATAAAAATGAAAATTTAACTTAGCAAAAAATTTGTGGGTTGCTATAGAAGCAATATTTAGACAGAAGCTTATTAAATTGAGTACATATTTGAAAAAAAGAAATATCTAAAAATCAATACACTAAGATCCTTACTTAGGAAATTGCAAAGAGAAAAGTATATTAGACCCAAAGGAAGCAGAAAAAAACGACAAAAGAATATAGCTGAGTACAATAATGCACACCCATAATCCCAGGGAGTTAGAAATCTGAAGTAAGAGCTTCTCAAGTTTGAGGTTAGCATGAACAATTTAATGTGACCCTATCTCAAAATGAAAATAAAAAGGTCTGGGGATGTAGCTAAGTGATAAAGTACTTGCTGTAGTTCAGTTGTAGAATGCTTGCCTAGCATGTGTTAGGCCCTGGGTTTGATCCCCAGCACTGCAAAAGAAAAGGGGGAGAGAGAGAGAGAGAGAGACAGACAGAGAGACAGACAGACAGACAGACAGACAGACAGACAGACAGACATAGACAGAGAGACAGAGACAGAGTCAGACAGACAAACACAGACACAGACAGAAAGAGACCAGTAAAATTGAAAACATAATAGAGAATGAGCAAAACAAAAACCTGATTTTTTTGAAAATATCAATATAATAGATAAACTTCCTGCTAAGCTAAGAAAAAAAAATAGAGAAGACACAAACCACTCACACTGGAAATGAAAGAAGAAATGCTTTTATAGATTCCACATCATCAAAAGAAAAATAATTAAATATGTTGGATAACCTATGCCCACTGATTTTATAATGTAGATAAATGGACCAATTCTGTGAAAGACACAACCTGCCAAGAAGAAATCAAACTAATCATTCAACAAATGAATTCAGTGGGCCGTGGAGATAGCTCAGCAGAATAAGCATTTGCCTGGCTAGCACAGGGTCCTAAGTTCAATCCCCAGTTCCTCAAAAAAAAAAAAAAAAAGAAAGAAAGAAAGAAAGAAAGAAATTAATTCAAACTATTCGAGTTTTTTTATCATGAAAATTTTCACAAAAATGAATGTAGACATAGAACTTATACCCTTCACAAAAATTGTGTCAAACGTGGCAAGAACAAAATCATGCACTTATGTGCACAGGATGCCTAAGAACCACCAAAATATTTTTCACACTGAGGATAGCAGTGGGTAACACTAAAATTATGCTTGGAATACCTGTCATTCTTGTCTTTTAGATTTGTGCTGCTTCTAATGTAACTTCAGTTGTTGCTATACTCTCTCTCTCTCAAATAAATGATTGGTTTACAAGATAAAAAATGATTTGATGATAAAAATATGTGATGCAACAACTATTGTTAATTTGTTATTCTTAGTTTCATAATATGTACTATGTGTATTGTTTTATATTAAAAAACAAAAATTGTCTCAAAATGGATCATAAATCTAATTGTAGAATGCATGCTACAAAACCCTATAGGAGAACAACTAGACAACTTAGGATATGGTGATGACTTTTCAGATGTAACATCAACTCCATGATCCTGAAAGGAAAAATTGATAAGCTAGACTTCAATAAAATTAAAAACTGCTCTGTGAAGAAAATGAAACAAGAAGTTACGGACAGAAAAAATATATACAAAAGACATATCTGATAATGGACTACTCACCAAAATATGCAAAGAACGCTTAAAACTTAGCAAGAAGAAAATCAGCAACTCAGCTTTAAAAAAAAAAATGACATAAGACCTTAACAGAAACTCCAGCAAAGAAAGTACATAGACAGAAGCTAAGCACATTTTCATGTGCTTAACATCATTAGAGAAATTCAACTTAAAACAGTGAGACACCAATTAATATAGCCAAAATCCAGGATGTGGACAACACAAAAACTGGTCAGAAGGAAAGCAAGATGTGAAGCTCTTGCTAATGGAAATGCAGAGAGGTACAGTCACCTTGGAAAGGAGTTGAGCAGTTTCTTCCAAAATTAAACATCCTCACATCACATGATCCAACAGTCACCCTTCTTGGTATTTACTCAAGTGCCTTGAGAACTCATGTCCACACAAAACCTGCAGATGTCTACAGAAGTTTTATTCATAATTGCCCAAACTTAGAAAGCAACCCAAATGTCCTTGAGTAGGCAAATGGAAAAATAAACTGTCGTGGTTCATCTAGACAATGAAATAGTTTTCAGTGCTAAAAAGAAATAAGCTATCAAGCTATGAAAAGACGTGAAGGAACTTTAAATGCATACTACTAAATAAAAGGAGCCAAACTGCAAAGGTTACAGACTGTATGAGTTAATTAGATGCCTTTTGGTAAAAGGAAATCTTCAGAGACAATAAAAAAGTTGAGGCTTGTCAGAAGTTAGTTGGGAGAGAGGGACAAATAGGTAGAGCACAGAAGATTAATGAAGAAGACAATATACATTTATCAAAATTCATAGGGTGTACAGAACTAATAGTGAAGCCTATACTGGATTTGAGCTGATTATGAAGCAATCACCATGAGATCATCAAATGTAACCCTTGTACCATCCTTGGGAAAGATACAAATAAAGAGGAGGGCTCTGTATATGTGGGGACACAGAGTACGTGATGATTTTTCTGTGCTTTCTGCTTAACCTTGTAGCGGACCTAAAATTTCTCTAAAAGTTTAAGTTTATTAGTTTTTAAAAATCTACAGTGGGGCTGAACACCTACAATCCCAGCACTCTGGGAGGCTGAGGCAGGAGGACCATAATTTCAAACCCAGCGTGGGTGACTTTGTGACTTAGAAAGACTCTGTCTCAAAATAAAAAAGGCTGGGAATGGAGCTCAATACAAACTTCCTGTTTCCATATGAAAGAAAAATTGTTGATGGCGATACTTAAAATCCTAATACTCAGAAAGCTGGGGCAGAAGGATGAGAAGTTCAAGGCCAGCCTGAGCAACTTAGTGAGAACCCTGTCTCAAACTAAAGAACTAACAATGGACTGGGGTTGTAGCTCACTGGTAGAGTACTAACCCTAAAAAAGATAAATAAACAGAGAGTTGGGTTTCAGGTTACTGAGTGATTATCTGCTTCTTCAGTTATTTGGCAGACAGAGCAGATGAGGCCCAGCAAGTGTGAGGAAGTTGCCTAAAGTTACACAGGAACCTTGTAGCTGAGCCTGGGTTAAAACCAAGTGTCTAGCCTCTCTGTCAATGTATTGTATGTCATGCAGCCGTGTTTGAAGTGTCTGCATATTATTTTCAGTAAACAATGTCAGGCATGAGCTCTTCTGAAGTAGCTTGCATGGTCTATTGTCTGTAAAGGAACAGAACATCTCAGCCCAAAGTCCTTCTCTTTTGGAAGGCAAACTGTGATTATTGGGCCTCTGCTAATTGTTCAGAGCAGTTGCCCAAGCCAGACCTCGCTCCACCTCTCCACCAGCTCTACCAAAACTTCATGTCTGGGGTGAGGGACCAGAAGCAAGAGCAAGAAAAGGAACCTAAGGTTTTCCTCTCTGTCCTGTACACAGTCTTATAGCTCTTAGCCAAAGTCTAGAGCAGGATGGAACAATCAGCGGACTCATTCAGTAGGTCCTATTTATTCAGGGTAAGGCCCCACAATTCATTCTGAACTAGCATTTTTACTTTAATTTCATTGGCTCTGTGCATACATTAAAATGGGCTGGAATCACATCCAATGGGGAACCAGTGTCTCCACCAGAGCTGGCCTCTCCAGATGCCCACGAGCAATGCCCAGGGTTCAACTAGAACAAACCCATGGTGAAGCCACAGCACTCAGCTTGCAAAGAATCTGAGTTCATGATGTTGATAATCTGATCTTTACTGGTTACTTTGGATTGAACATGATTTCATGGGAAACAACCCTTCAAAGAACAAGATCTCCCTTTTATTCAACCCTAAACCTGCTCCCCCTATTTTATTCTACCCTACATCCAATCCTGCTTTTTATCCCCTTAAAACATATCCATGACATGGCCACTGTTTTCAGATATATTTTAATTAACACATAGTAGAATACCTATATGTGGAATATGGTGGTATTTGGTACATGAATATACTATGCAATCGTCAGATCAGAGTAATTGGCATATCCATCACCTCACAAATGTATCATTTTGTTGCATTGAGAGTGTTGTAAATTTTCTCCACTGGCTGTTTTAAAATATACAATTTATTGGTACCACTACTAGTGCTGCAGGGTGGCACAGACTTGTCATCCTTTTGGAGATTACACTGTAGGAGGCTGAGGTAAGAAAATACAGTTTAGCCCAGTTTGGGCAACTTAACAAGACCCTGTCTCAAAATAAAAATTTAAAAAGAACAAGGAGCAAGATGTAGTGGCACATATGTACAATCCTAGGCTGAGGGAGGACCACTGTGAGTTTGAGGCCAGGCTTGGCTACATAGTGAGTTCATGGATAGCCTGAGCTGCAGAGTGAGACATAGTCTCAAAAATATTTTTTTAAAGAGTAAGAGATGTATCCTAATGTGAAGGCCTTCAATTCCATCTCCAGTACAACAACAACAACAACAAAAAAGCAAAACAGAAGAAAAACCTACACCTACTCAAAAAAGTGCCTCCACTTCATGGCTCAAGTCCCATCCTCCCTCACCTGAGGCTCTGGTCGCCTCCTGAAGGGCTTCTCCATTCCCCCTCTCAGTCCTTTAGTCTATACCCATGCTATTGCTAGAGAGATTACTGCAGGGAAAACTGGCCCCTCTCACTCCCGTGGCTTCTCATGTCACAATGAAATTCAAACTCTACATCACTGCAGAAAAGAAAGCCCACTGTCTGGTCCCTGCTTCCCTCTCCAAACTTCCCCCACATTTGTCTCCCTTCCACTCTCTGTTCCCCCTTCGGATCTTCTCACATAATTGTACCCTCTGTCTGCAATAATCCCATCATTACAACCAGCCAACTTGGTGGGTGAATAGTCATCTTTCAATACAGCAACAGAAACCTTTCCTAATGGAATACTGTTATGGTTTATGTCTAGTTGTCCCCGCAAAGCCTCATGCAATCATGGGGCGGGGACTTCTAGAGTTTGAGACATGAGTCATGATCCACTAGGATTATGTGTTACAATTGGTTCCTCCCTGGAGCATGACCTGGGCTTGCCTAGGATATGATTGGTTCCTCCCTAGAGTGGGATCAGGGGCCCATCCTGGGGTACGATTGGTTCTACCCTAGGGCACAACGGGCCCACGTCAGAGTGACTGAGCACAAAGAGACTTTTTAAAGAGCTGTTACTCTCTGCTCAAGTTAAGTAGTTGTTCTGCCGCCATGAACTGGATGCCCTCTGCCCTGTTCCACTCAGTCTTGGGCCAGCCAAATATGGACTGAAGCCTCCAACTGTGAGCTAAATAAACCTTTCCTTCCTTCATTTTGAGTGTCGGGTATTTGTCCAGCAATAAGTAAAAGTAACTAAGACAAATACTTTGAAGTGGAATTACTCATTCCCTCCACTGTGTCCTATAACTCAGCACCAGGAAGCCAGGAGTGGTGGCACACACCTGTAATCTCAGCACTCAGAAGGCTGAGGTCAAGGGCATCACCATTAAGTTCAAGGCCAGCCTGAGCTCTATAGTGAGACTCTGCATCAAAAAATATGTTCAGCAGGAAATGTCTCTTAATCATCTATTACATGCTATTTTCACATATTCCTGCAGGTAAACAATTCTTTAGTTTCTGGTTTATTCTTTTTTTTTTTCTGTGCAAATGGTACATTTATATTTCCCCTTTCCCTTCTTTCTTATACAAAAGGAAGGACATAATAGACATATTTTTTGCACTTGGGGTGTGTGTGTGTGTCTGTATGTGTGTCTGTGCGTATGTGTGTATGTATATGTTTGTTGCTGGAGATAGAACCCAGGACCTTACATATGCTACGCACATGCTCTACCACTGAGCTACATCCCCAGCCCTACATTTGACTTTTTTAGGATATGTTCTTTTAAAAAAATACCCTAGAAACTTATCCCTGTCAACTGGTAAGAGATATTTCATTCTTTTTCATAGCTACACAATACTCCTCCATGGCTGTCCAATAGTCTATTCAGTCACATTTAGTTAGCTGCTAAAATATTTTGTAATCATAAGCAATATCACAGTGACTAACATTGTGCAGCATCTCCAGTACTATTGAAGGTGAAGTCCTAGAAATGGGATTAGGGAGTCAAAAAATACACAGATAATTTTGTGAGATATTGTCAAATTCCCCTCCAAAGAGTTGCATCATCGGTTTTCTGTTTCAGAAAATTGCTCTGCACCACATGAAAGTCACCTCCGAGAGTTTTTTGAAAGAGGCTTTTCTCAGAACATTAACTAGCTTCATTTGCTACCTAGTCTGTCTTTGTCACTGGCCCACTAGTACACAAGAAAGCCCCTCAACATATAACCCTGCCTCTTGAATGCTCATATCTCCCAGGGAGCAATAAACAGAAGCAAGTTCTGCATTTCTAGAAATTCTCCTGTATCATCTGCTCTTCACATTCTTTTCTGAGAAGCAATAATTTCAGATTAACTGGCTCTGAGTGGACAAGGCTACATGCCACTCAGAAGGTAAGTATTCCAGCTGTGAAACACATACAAGAAGTACAGGACGTTTTATACTTTCCCACGCTCAACAAGTGCCAGTTTGATTTGTTCCAAGGCCCCCAATAAAAACAGACATGCATCTTATAAATAAATCAGTCATCCTGTTGGGAAAATAATAAAAGTAATACACAGTTCATGCAGTGTTTTCACATACATATATTATCTCATGATCCTCTTAATGGAAGCATCCAGGCTGGAACAATTGTTTCATTGGCCAGTCTTTGTTGTACATTAAGATGTTCATGGACTCTAAGCATGATTTCTCCGCCCTGACTTCAAAGGGTTAACCAGAGCTGAACTCAAAACAACCTGAACTCATTATAGACACCAAACTGGAGAAAACTTAGGAGCAGGAAGTGGTCAGGAAGCCAACTCTGTCCCGGGCTCAAATTTCCCTGACTGACACCCTCAGATAAATTATGACGGAAAACCCCCACTGCACTGCACCCTGTCTCTTTAATTCAGGCATTTCATGAACAGATTGGATCGTGCTCCAACAATGCGAAAGGTTAATAATTTCCTTGGACAAAGAGTTCCAAGAAGCCCTTGTGTCTCTTTCTATGGAACTTCAAAAGAACTTCAGCAGACAGTCTGCGAATTTTTTTTTTTTTTATGTTTGTCTATTAAATGCTTGCTGTGCTCCTCTACCCTCTTTAATGTCATCAGGCTATAGAATTGAGAATCCATTCAGTATTGGTCTCAGAATCTGAGCACCTCATCCCAGCTTATGTAGCTGGCAGTGCCTTCCTGTTTCTCCCTAGATATTCAGGAGCCCCCACAATCATGGCCATAGCTCATCACCAGAAAAGGCTTGGAAGAGATGTTTTGTAAAAAAATAAATATGTTCTAGTACTGGGGATTGAACCCAATGCCTTTGCACTAAGATATATTTCAGAAGTTTAATTATTTTTTAAGGCAAGATCTTGCTAAATTACTAAGCTGTCCAGGCTGAGCTCAAATTTGGGATCCCCTTGTATCAGGCTCCCAGATTGCTGGGACACAAGCATGTGCCACCACACCTGGCTGAAAAAATCTTTCCCTTGACAACTCAGCTCACTCAGTGTCCACCAACTCCAGCAACATGTCAACCCAGCGCTCAAATTGTGAAACCTGGAGCAATGGTCATTTTCGCATAATCAATCCTAGCTTGGCAGAGCTTCAAGGACCATTGGAGTGGGGGCAAATGCATGGCACTCACCCCATGGCAGGCTGTATGTATCACTGAACGTTCTATAAAGTTTGCCATCTCTGGTATAGGGCTTGTAACATTGTTGCTTAGCGGAGCAGTTGAGTGTAGGATGTAGAATCAGCATCAGGCAGACCTGAGTCCAGACCATGGCGCTGCACTTTGCAAGCTCTCTGTTCTAGGATAAATCACTTAAAATTTCTGAACCATGGCTTCCTCATCTATAAAGTATATGTGAGGGGCATGGTACAGTAACACATATCTACCTTACAGGAGTTACTACCGAGTTTGAATGTAAAGTCCTTAGTCTGGTATCTGGTGCATAGGACCAATTACACTTTTAGAAGTGACCTTGGACAGCATTTACTCTGCCAATCTCATTTTTTAAATGGAGGGAATAGCCAACTAATTAACAAAAGATTGGTAAAGATTTCCTGACCTTTTGAAATACATCTTGGTAGGGCCGGCCTGATAGCTCAGCAGACTAAAGTACCTGCACAGACAGAGCACAGCGGCCACTTTCAAACCCAGGTGTGCTGTGCCAGCTCCACCCCCACGGCGCACTGAGATGGTGATTAAGACTGGGTGTGGTAGCACACACGCCTGTAATCCCAGCGCTTGGGAGACTTAAAACAGAAGAATCGCTGAGTCCAATCTGTGTAGTGAGACCCTGTAGACCTTGTAGACCCTGTACTAAATGCATAAGAAAAAAAAATACATCATGGTGTTTCTTTTTCAAGGAACTGCAGTGTCAAGTCAGATAGGTTAAATGATGAGGCCAGACCTGACCTCCCGGAGCCCAGGTTCAGGAAAAGGCAAATGCAAATTTGGGAGGTAGAGTGTAAGTGGATATCAGTGCCAGCTTCAAGGCGAGGCCTTACGAGATAAGAAATTTTCTATCTAGGATAATTTTCACCATTATCTACACTGCAGGTGATTCAGAAAAGCCTTGCTTTAAAATCTCTCTGAAGTGGCTAGTCTAATTGGTCCTCTACCTAGCCGCCCCTTCCCCCGCCAGCAAAGAAGCAAAGACTTCTCCCAAAGCTTTGATAGGCAGAACATTCATCCTCTTTAGCTGTGAGCAGGCACTTTTGGGACCGGGTGTGGGTGGAGAAGGAAAGGAACTTCTCTCCCCAGCTTACTTTGTGGCGGAAGTTCTGTGGCTTTTGCAAGGACAAGTGAAGGGGGTGGGAGAAAGAGGCAAGGATGCCGTACTTCCTATGATTGGTCATCCACAGAAGTGGTGTGCTAAAGAGCAGCCACTCCCAACCCAGCTCAGGCGTCCAGCCCCTCCCTCTTGACCTCACGTGGCCCTGCATGAGGTTTCTGTTTGCTTGCTCAGAGACCCAGGGAGCACTGGGAGTTCTGCCCAGCTCAGCACTTCGTTATTCTGTGCTGGCAGGAAGGAACTAGCCCGCCCATAAGTACTTAGCTTCTGTCTGAGCTAAACAGGGCTGAGATCTGCATCTGAGGACTGGCGCTGGCTTCACCACACCCCCAGACAGTGGAAGGACAGAGCAATTCCACTAACAGACACCAGAGTCGCTTCTTTTCCTTTCCACTCTGAGCCTCTGCATCAGTCTCAGAATTCCAAATTTCTCACACTCCACCAGTGAGTTCATCCTACCCAGAATCCACTTAATCTTCTCTGCTTAGTCCTTGGTTAGTTAGCCCCTTGGTGAAAGGAATAGGCCCAGACAGTTGGGAGATTGTGGGCAAGTCACTCTCTCTCTCTGAGCCTCAGTTTCCTCATCTGTAAAATGTGTGGGTTGATCTCTTCTTGAGCTCTCCAGCTACTACTTTAGGCCAGTTCACCACTCTCACCTCCTGCTTATCTCTCTACTTTCACTCTTATCTGTTCCAGTCCATTGCCAGCACAGCAGCCAAAAGACCTTTGCTCATGTTCTTGGCCTACTTAATGCCTGGTCATGCTGTGGTCTGTCTCAGCTTGAGATTACTTCCTTGGGTAAGCCCTCTTTGGACAGCACATTCCCCCACCCCTTCAAAACAGTGTCCTCTGTCATGCACATTTTCACTCGACACCTTTTTTCCCTTGCAGCAATTATGATAACTATTTTTTCAACAATTGCTTAACATCTACTCCCCTAATCTGTCAGCTCTGTGAGAGTAGGAACCTCATCTTTGTGGTTCACCTATTTCTGTCATGCATTGCACAGTACCTAGCACATGGCAGGAGCGCTCCACAAATGGGTGGAATGGATGATGCACCCTGCCAGCTCAGGTAGCCCACACTGCTAGCCTCCCAGTTCCTGCTACAACTGTGGCAGGTCACTGGATTCCCATCTTTCTTGGGCCATAAAGCAGTGCTGCTCACCTGTTTCCTGCCAGGCGAGCCAGGAGGGCAAAACTGCCCTTGGAAGAGACTTGGAATTCAGTCACTCCTAAAGCCAAATGGAAAAGACTTTGATTTATGTTTAGGCCTCATGCTCCCTTCATGAGATATTCAATTCCATGAGTATCTACTGAGCGTGTACTATTTGCCTGATCCTGTCATAGATGCTGTTAGTCTAAAGGCTTAATCTTCCCAGACTTGGTCTGGACACTTCAAGAATTCACATGTAAGCAACCAATCACCCTACATATCAGAATGTGAGAACTGCCTGAACGGACAAAGAAAAAGCAATTGAGTACTAATTGTCCTGCGGAAATTTAATGGAGAAAGCAGGAGTGGCAGAAGGTCATACAAGAAGGTAATATGACTAGTGGCAGAGCAGGGGTGTGTTTCCTGATGGAAAAATGAACATAAGGGAAAGACACCCATGCTGGGAAAATGTTGCCGGATAGGCTTTCTGTCATCCAGTGGCTACCACCAGCACCCTTAATGCGTGATCACATCACAGTAACTCTCAGACTACTGGCCACTGACACCACCCAAGAAAACTCAGAATTTTGCAGAACCCACACCTCTTCTACCTAGCCCTGATATTCGGATTTAGTGGGTCAGTTGTGGGGCTTAGCTACCTGCACGCTTAATAAATCTCCCCTCTAAATCATTCAGAAACAAGTGGTCCAAAGAGAACACTCAGAGGAAAGGGTGGGTTTGTGGCTAGTGGCTGGGTGAGGGTGAAGTTAATGGTGTAAGACATGAGTTCTAAGCCCATGATCAGAGGCCTCAGGACTTTGGTGGCCACCCATTCCCAAGTGCCCTCTTCTCAGGGCAAGAATCACTGGGGTGACAGGAAGAACAAATCTACGCAATACCTTCAAACTAGCAGTTCTGGAAACATGTACATGGAGCCTCGGGATGTAGTTTATAGGCAAAAGAGAACAACAGAGCAGGAAGTAAGAACATTTTGTTCTTTTATTCATAATCCTTTCCATAAACTTGTGCTAAGGGGCCAGGCACTGTAGTAAGCTGTGTGGGGCTTGGGGATACCACCATCTATCCACCTGTCAAAGCCCAAAACCGAGTAACATCCTAGACTCTTCCTTCTCCCCCCTCCATCAATTCACTTATGTCAGCCTTCTAAATGTTGACCCCGACCCTTCCTCTACTGTTCCTCTGTCATAGCCTAAGTTCCAGGATAGATTAACTCCAGGATGAATTGTTCTAGAAGTTCCTTCACCACTCTTTCCACATTCAAGCTAGCTCAGTCTAGTACATTTCCCAAACTGCAGCCAGACAGATTTGGATGCCTCCCCTCATTGCAAATTGAAACCAGGGAACACAGCTACATACTTTTTAAATTTCACTTTTTAAAATTTAAGAGATCTTGCTAAGTTTCCTAGACTGACCTCAAACTTGAAATCTTCTTGCATCCAGCTCCTGAGTAGTTGGAATTACAAACCTGTTCCACAATGCCCAGCAATACTGTCCTGTTTTTTTTGTTTGTTTGTTTGTTTGTTTTTGTTTACAGGGGGTTACATAAAGTAATACTTTTATTGTTATAGACAACATTATTTTTCTATATTTTGGTAAAATCAGAGACTTTGGTACAACCAATAAGTTTATGTGTGTTTATCAGTAGACCAATCAACAAACTCACCCTGTATTTAGTACAGGGTCTATAGGGTCTCACTACAGAGACCTGATTTGCAATGATCCTCCTGTTTTTCAGCCTCCCAAGCACTGAGATTGCAAGAGCACATCACCACACTCAGTATCAATCACCATTCCTGTCATTTGTTATCTTTTGTTTTATATTTTTACTTTCTCAAATGGGAACAGATCTGAATTGATCATATTTATATGTATGCTCTAAGAGACAGGCTTTTAGGACCAGCCAGATAGCTCAGCAAATTAAAGCACCTACTTGGGCAGAGGCAGATACAGACGCAGGGGCTAGGGTTCAATCCACTCCGTACTATCCTGTTTTTAAAGAGCTTCATTAAGGTACAGTTTACATAACATACAATTCACCTATTTTAAATGTACAGTTCAATAGTTTTAACATATTCACAGTTATATAATCATCCCCCAAATTCCTTCTTGAAGTATTTTCTGGCTCAGTGGCAGAGTGTTTGCCTAATATGTGTGGCTTGTTAGATTCAGTCTCCAAGGCTGCACAAAAGTTAACAATCAATATATCAATAACATCTTATTGAAGGGGAAAATATCATCACCCCAAAAAGATCCTTCACGCCCACTAGAAGGCAACCTCCCCCCCACCCAGCCAACTGCTAAGATACTTTCTATTTCCATAAAATTGCCTTTCCTGGTCATTTTATATCAAAGGGGTCATCCAGTATGTGGGCTTGTGTGTTTGGCTTTCATTGCCAACCTTAATGCAAAAGGTTGCTCAGTTGAAATGTTTGAATGGCTTCTATCATTCATCCTCCAAATACCTCCTAGTACTGTTCAAGGTCCTCCACACCTCACTCTGCCCTTTAACTTTCTTTTTTTTTTTTTTTTTTTCCGGTACCAGGGATTTTACTCAGGACCTTGTGCTTGTCAGGCAAACACTTATTCCACTGAGCTATTTCCCTGGCCCCCTGCCCTTTAACTTCTTAATGTCCCCTAACTCACACGATCTGCTCAGTCTTTACTGTGCACCTGCAGTTTCCCTGGATGGAAATGCCTACCCTTCCCCTAGATAGACATTGCCTCTACTGGGTCTTCAGCATTCCAAATTCCCCAAATTCTGTGCTCCACTTCCTCCTCTGCAAGCACTTTGACTTTGTATATGGTTTGTTCACACTACTCAGAGTGCATTGGAAACATCTACACACACAGCTTTCCTAGCCAGACCATGCATGAGTTCATCGCAGAGAGAGGTTCTACACTGTTCTCTGTAACTACCTATCTCAAACAGATCCTGGCTCAATAAATATTCAGTTCATCAAAACTGCATAAGATTCAGCCCAGAAATTGCCCTACAGGAGAAAATAAACCATTCAGCAGCCAGCCTATATTTATTGAGGTCCCATTATGAGATTGTGGGGAGAAAGAGTATGAAAAGGGCAAGGCCTGACGCCTGCCCTCTGAGAGTTTATAGTCAAGGTGAGAAAACATTCTTTACAGACCAACAGGCTGCAGTGGAAAACATCACATAATCAAGTACTAGGGGGAACGATGGGGTATGCCAAGAGTTCAAGGAGAGAGAGAAGTAATTGTTGTTTTGACAACTAGAGAAACTTTGAGAAGGAAGAACTGGACAAATATATGAAATGAACAGTGGGACAATGGCCTGAGCAAAGTTTTGGGACTAAAGGAGAAATAGTTTGGAAGACAGAGGGCCAGGAAGCTAGTTGGAAAGCTCAGGGCTATGCATGGACCACCCAAGATAGTGATATTTATGAGGCATGGTGGTACACACATAATCTCTACACTCTGGGAGGCTGAGGCAGGAGATTACAAGTTCAAGCTTAGCCTGGCTAACTTAGTGACTTAGTGATACCTTGTCCTTTAATAAGAGACTAGTATTGTATCTCAGTGCAAAGGTCTTGGGTTCAATCCCCACCCAGGACAGGTTAGAAAAAGAAAGAAAAATGGTAAAGTTAAGGACCTGAACTAATGTTCTGTCTGTAGAAATGGCTAGGGTAGATTTTCCAGATTTGGTAACTAACAATATAAGACACAATGCAATAACACATACAAACTGAGGCAACTCTTGTTTTTTTTTTTTTTTTTTTTTTTTTTGGTGTGTGTGTGTGTGTGTGTGTGTGTGGCACCAGGGATTGAACTCAGGCCCTTATGCTTGCCAGGCAAGCGCTTATTCTACTGAGCTATCTCCCCAGCCCCTGAGGCAGCTTTTGTTGCTTCTGCAATTCTAAGGTGAATTCTAAGGTGAGTACTTCTGAATTTTTCCCTGGCATCCCCACACTATTGGAGAGCAAGGTGGGACTAAAGTATGAAAGACATGAGTGCCAAGCTACAGTGTTCCCTGTGCCCTGAGGGATAGCAAGCCATTGAATGATTTTAACTGAGGCACTGATGGCATCAGATGTGGCTTTTGGACAGGTGTGCATGTAGTGACGTAGAAAGAGTAGCTGCAGGGAGCATGACTGGAGGCTGTGGCTACAAATCTGTGACTGATGATCTGGCCATGCGTCAACATACAGGCAGTGAGCATACAAGGAGGGTGTCACGTTGGAGGGGCACAGCTCAAATCAGATAAGCTTCTTACTGACCAGTTCCTACTGGTGGAGAAGGGCCCAGTGGTTGCCTCTTAGAGGAGCAGCCTCTGGGCAGGGGCTAGGCCAACATCCTGTGATTTTCTCCATGACCCTGATGTGCAAAGGAAGACAGTAAGGTATAGGTAGAAGAGCCTGAGCAGCTGCCACAGCAGAAGCACTCCTAGATTTTCCGCTGGCCAGTCAGTCCTGTACACTTCCTTTTCCCCTTGGCCTCCGGCACCAGTCCAGAGCACACAGTGTTCTCTGGAGCTGTTGAGAGCATTCTAGGCTGAGTGAATCACCATCCGTGGCTAGAAAGGCCTGGGCAAGGACTAGACAAGCCCAAAGAACGCTTCCTGGGGCCTCCTGTGCAAACCCAAACAGAAAGGTTCAGGGAAAGAACAGGTGTGAAAATAGTACTAGACTGTTTGGGGGTGATTTTTCACACAGCTGACAAAAATGATGTCCTATGTCAGTCTTGCATCTCTTAGAAATGCAAGAGACAAGAAGGCAGAACCTGTTTTTGTGCCTTCATTTGCTCCGCTCCAGTACATGGACTCGAGCAAACCTCAAGTCCCACCCATATCCTCAGGGCTGTACATGAATCTGCAGATGTTTTGGGCAAGAATAGGGCCCTACTAACAGGAAAGGACTCTTCCCCATAGGCTGTAGATGTGAGGTGAACATTGTCCTGTGCCGTTCACACTCTTTCTCGAGGCCCTATGGGATGCAGTGGTTCCTCCTGAGGATGATGACAGAGTTGCCAGTACCTCTTTTTTGTGACCTCTGAGATCTTTCTACAGTTAGAGAGGTTGCCTACTGTGGTTCAGGACAGTAGCTGTGAACACAAGTGGATCACTGTCCCTTTATAGCTATAGACCTTGAGCAAGTTACTCAACCTCAATTTCCACTATGAGAGGGTGAAATGGTGACAGGAGGGTACCTGAAAGAATTTAGTGACATCATCATGTGAAGCATTTGGCCTTGCATCTGGCATTTGATAAGCATTCAATAAATGTTAGCTGTTCCCAAGTATAGTGATATAGTCCCATGATCTCAGCACATAGGAAGGCCAAGGCAAGTGAATCCGAGTTCTAGCTCAACCTGGATAATTTAGTGACTCAGCAAGCCCTGCATCAAAGTAAGAAAGGGTGGGGGCTGTGGCTTGCTACAAAGGCCTTAGGTTCCATCTCTAGTACTGACAAAAAAAAAAAAAAATCAGCCACCATAATAATCCCTCTGGTTATCCTTCAACAGATCCATCCTTTCAAGACCACAGCTCAAGAGCATCCCCTTTAGGCCACTGTGGCTACCTGGCCACAGAGCTCTAAGGATCCCTCTTAGGCCTTTCATCCTTGCTTCATGGTTGGTGGTTCTCCAGGAGCTGCTCATCCTAATTCAGAGCCACTTGCCCTCTATGCCCCTGTCTTTTATCTTTTCTTCCTGGTGCCATTGTTGGTGAAAAAGCCAGAGATAAGTACAAAAGGTAGGGCAGAGAACAGGCTAGCTATCCTGGATGGGGCAGCAGCAACCCTGAGAGTCTCTCTTGGCAGTGCTCTTCCAGGCGGAGAGGTAGCCACTGTGAGTCTGAGCTTTTTTTCTTCAATAAGATTTTCTTTTTGTACTGGGAATTGAATATATGACCCTCAGCTTGTTTCTTCAATCAGATTTTATTGATACATTTTAGATACAGATAATGATCACACTTGTCATAGAGACTTTGTACCCATACATGATATATCTAGATTACTGTTCCCCATTCCCCTACTCTCTCTTCCACCTCTCATCCTCTCCCCATTTACAAAAGCTTTGTTTCCACTTTTTCCTTCTTTTCTAATGTTTTCTTTTAATTCCCACTTTTCCTTCTTCCCCCTCCCTGGTTCCCTTTCCATTGGCACATTTTCTTCCTATTTCACTATATCTATTATACCCTTTGGTCCTTATTTACACTTTCAGTTTCTCACCCCAGAGAACCAGTGCAGCATTTACATGTGTGTGTCCACTTTATTTCATTTAAGAGTACAGCCTCAGGGTGCATCCATTTGCCTAAGAATGTCTCAAGCTTATCTTTCTTTAGGGAACAGTACTATTCCATTGTATTAAAAAAAAAAAAAAAACTCACATGTTCCTTAACCACTCATGAGCTCATGGGCTTTTGAGCTGTTTCCATGATTTAGCTATTACAAACTGTGCCACTATAAACATAGGTGTATATGTACTGCTTTAGTGTGATGCTTTTCTTTCAAGAGGATACCAAGAAGAGGTGGTATACCACAGCCCCTCCAACATTTGTTATTGGTGCTAATTTTCTATCATCTTGTTTTGAAATTCTGTGTCATTTTTATTGCTTTTTAAAATTATCTTTAAAATTTAAAAAATCCAGACTTGCTGGTACAAACCTATAATCACTGCAATCTGGAGGCTGAGACAGGAGGATTATATCAAGGTTGAGACCAGCCTGGGCTACAAGGTGAGTTCAAGGCCAACCTGAGCTGCATAGAGAACCTGTCTCAAAAGCACAAGAAAGAGAGAGAGAGAGAGAGAGAGAGAGAGAGAGAGAGAGAGAGAGAAACTGAGTAGTCTGCAGTTTTTTCTACATCTTCTAATCTCTTCCATTGATCTTAGGGTCTGTTTTATTTTTGGCCAGTACCATGCTGTTTTTATCACAGTAGCTTTGTAGTGTAATTTCAATTCAAGGATTGTGATGCCCACTGCTTTGCCTTTGTTGCTCAGAATTGCTCCTGCTATTTTAGGTCTCTTCTGGTGCTGAATATATTTTAGGGTTGCTTTCTCTAATTCTGTGAAATAAGACTGAGGTTTTTGAGAAGGTCCAATGCTCAGCTGCCATAGGCCCTCCCCAGCAGAGTTTCTAATCTCTTTTGTAGGGAAAAGAACTAGTAGTTCAAAGAACTCAAACAATCACTTCCCACATTGCCTTCCCAGGCTCCTCAGTGCTGCTGCCACCCTCCATTGCTCTGGCCAGCACCCATGAAGTTCAGTTCACACCCTATACTGAAAACACAAGGGAAGAAGTCTTGGAAGGCAAGGGCTTCTGGGGTGGGAGCCTTTGTTTCCTCTCTGAACTTCATAACAGGTCTCCAGAGGCTTACAGGCACTTGCTCTTGGGATCTCTGAGGAGTTTGGAAAAGCAAGTGTGAAAATGTCCCAGGTGCTAAATCAATTAAGCTAGCTTCATTTCCCAGCTTTTACTGCACCTTCTAGGCAGTAAATCCTAGAATCCTATTAACTCCCTTCCAATCTCTAGGAAAAATGACTAGTAAACACTTGAATAGAACTGCGTTCAAGCTGGTTTTCTGGAGAAAACAGATAGTAAATGAAAATAAAAACAGAAATGTTGTGTTTAAAACATCTGGGAAATTGTATCAATCCTTTAAAACCAAGGCTGTCTCAGGGGCCTTACCACATAGGCCTTGTGGGCCTGTCTCCCTCACATTCAGAACGAAATGTTCTTTCTGTGGTTATAACCTATTTTGCCTTGGAATAACTTGCCCATGTCTGGACCTGGATCAGGGTTGCTGCTCTAAGACGCTGTCACGTAAAAATAAATTACTCCAGCAACCTTGTGGCCCTATCTGTCCATCCCCGTGCACTGTCTTCCCTCCCTCCTTGTCCTACCAGCAGAGTCACTGGTTGGTTCTTGGGTGGTGCTGGTGGCTGTGTTGCCCCATGGCCATCCCCTCAGGCAGAGGGCAAGCAGCCTTCTGAGGCCACCAGACTGGGCAAAGAGCTTTGGTTGCTGGGATCCTGATTGGCTGGGTCAGAGGCAAAAGGCACCAAGAAGGACAGTAGTTCTTTGGATTCTTTTCCCAAATGATCATCTGACATGTCCTCACTTAAAGCTGCCGAAGAAAACAAAACAAGCTCCGATAAGAAGGAACTTGGAGAGACATGGAGGAAGTATTCAGTCACAGGATGCCAGAACTAGAGTGGGAGGAGGCAGCAGCCAGGGGGCAGGGAAGCAGGCTGCGCTAGCAGCCAAGCTGAGGGACTGGGTGCAGCACTAAGGTCATATGGCTTTGGGAAGGCCCAGGGAGGTACAGGGAAAGTGGAAAGCGGCCAGGCTGCAAGTGGGTAGCTTAGAAACCAGCTACAAATGAGAATCACCTGTGGAGTGTTTACAATACTGCCAGGCCTCACAGAATAACACAATGTGCAAAATCCCCAGCATCAAGAAAGAAAAAAGAAGCTCATCAGCAGACTATAGTAGGCCGTGCCTGCAGTTTTAGTTCTGGGAAGACTGAAGTAGGAAGATCTCCACAAGTTTGAGGCCAGTCTGGGATACATAGCAGACCTTGCCTCAAATAAACTGGCAAACAAAAAGAAATGTTTTCAAGATCATTGCCAATGTGGTGGTGCATACCTGTAATTTCAGCACTCAGGAAGCTGAGGCAGAAGGATTGCCACAAGTTTCAGGCCAGCGTGAGCTACATAGTGAGTTTAAGGCTAGCATGAACTACATTGTGAGACTCTGTCTAAAAAACAAAAAACAAAACAAAACAAAAAAAACAAGGAAACAAAAATCCTGGAGGTGGAACCTAGGCAAGAATAGTTTTGAAACTCTCCAAGAGGGTCCAGTGTACCACAAAGTAAGAAAACCTGCCTTGTGCAGAGCTGGTTTTGACTACTGACAACTTGTCAGAAATGCAGGAACTGGCAGATAACAGGTCCTGAGTACTATTCTCAGCACCTAAAAAATAAAAAAGCAGGTTCTCCACCTCAGCCTGGACCTGCTGATTCAGTACCTGCATTTTTAAAATAACAGCTTTGTTAATATTTCTTTCTGGGAGCCAGGAAGATAGCTCAGTGGAATAAGTGCTAACCTGGCAAGCGCAGGGCCCTGAGTTCAATCACTGGTACCACACACAAAAAAAAATAAGAAACAAAAAACAAGCAAACAAAAATAGATGTCTTGTTATGTAGTTCAGGCTGACTTTGGACTCCCTATATAGCCCAGGTTGTCCTTAAACTCAGAGCGATCATCCTGCCTTAGTCTCCAGAGTGCTGAGGTTGTAGGTGTACACCATTACACCTGGATAAAATTCACCTCTAAATGTGTAATTCCAAGTCTGGCATGGTGGTGGATGCCTATAGTCCCAGAACTCTGAGAGGCCTAGATAAGAGAATCACAAGTTCAAACCCAGTCTGGCCAACTGGGCAATTTACTTAGTGAGACTCCATCTTGTTAAATAAAATTTTGTCAAAGTATTGAGGACGTAGCCTAATTCAAAGGCCCTGGGTTCAGCTCTCTGAAACAGAAAGTTTTTAGTTTATGCCTCTACCTTGTTCCATTTTCATCTGACCAAAAAAAAATCCCTGTGCTCTTTAGCAGACACCCCCACTTCCCCCTCCCCTCAGTGCTAGACAATCACTATTGTGCCTTCTGCCCTCAGAGATTTGCCCAATCTGGGTATTAGCATCTATGCACTTGATAGTTAAGCATCACCAGCACGAGACCACTTCACATCCCTCTCGTGGTCTTCCCTATGCAGACATGAAGATCCGGAGTTGCTAGATTTTTCAATTTTTGAAAAGAAGCCCAACATCTGGACTTTTATATAAAATCTTCCACTTTTGAAAAGATTAGCAACTAACTCATATTTTGGGGAAACACTATTTGAGCCAAATAATCCTGCCTGAGGGCTGACTCCAGCCTGTTGGCTGCTAGTTTGAAACCTGTGATGGTCACCAGGTCCTTACTGATGCCCAGCAAAATGCTTTCTTCTCCAGCTGTACTTTCTCCTTGTTGCACTTTCTGCAAATGTGGAAAAGTAAGCGCTTCCTTGTATGCACAGGATGCCTAAGAACCACCGAACTATTTTTCACACTGAGGATAGCAGTGGGTAACACTAAAATTGTTTGAAATACTTGTCATTCTTGTCTTTTAGATTTGTGCTGCTTCTAATGTAATTTCAGTTACTGCTATACTCGTTCTCAGATGAATGATTGGTTTACAAGATTAGAAAAAGAGATTTGAAGATAAAAATATATGATGCAACAACTATTGTTAATTTGCTATTCTTATTTTGATAATATGTACCATATGTATTGCTTTATATTAAAAATTTTAAAAAACAAAGTAAGTTTATTTATTTATGTATTTACTTTTTTATTGCTGGCTCAGCCTGCCCTGGGGGTGGGGCTGGCATGGCATGTGGTGCCAGGGATTGAACCACGGTCCCTGTGGTTGCCTAAGCTTTCCTAAGCAGGTGCTTTAGACTGCTGAGCTATCTCACCAGCCCCTTGCCCGAGTTTTCAAGACATGAAAATGAGCACTCAGAATGGTTGAGCAGCTTTCCTAATGTTGCACAGCCTTTAAGCGACAAATCTAGAGATAAAGGATTTCCACCTCATTGCACTGTGTGTGTTTTACCAGTCTCTGTCTATCTATATTCCACCTCTTTCATCCTACTTAAAACCTGTTTTTCCCAGATTCTACACATAGCTTTGCGATGATGACCCTGCTGTGCCCAAGCACTGAGCACAACCTCAGAGTCTAGGACCTCGAATAGCCAGGCAGAGTCAATGTCACTCAATCTGCTTTCTCCCTAAGTATACTCATGCTTGACAAGCGTGTGTCTCCTCTTTGGCTTGGAAAATGTGGTCTGCATAAGTGAGCTGTGTTCTATTTTGAGGCTGATTCATATTCAGTTGTGGTCAACTCCCTCCTGTACTTGGTATTTTTCTTGTTTGTTTGTGTTCAGCCAAATTATGTTCTTAGGTTTTGTCACTAACGAGCCCCTTGCACTTGTCCCTGCTGACTTTCATCCTATTTTCACAGGATTCTCTGATCTGCCCAAGCGGAAGTCTCTCTCCTATCTCCTGTGAGTTTGGACCCTCTTAGTTCATTTATTTATTTATTTATTTATTTATTTGTATTTTGAGATACAGTATGCTGTGCAGCTGTGCAGCTGTGCAGCCCTGCCTGGACTTAAATTTATTATATAACCCTGACTGGCCTCGAACCTGTGGCAATCCTCCTGCTGGGATTCCAGGTTTGTGCCACCATATCTCGCTTCAGTGTTCTTTTATTTTCAAGTCACTTCAAGCTCTGGGAAACTGTCTCTACCCCATCCAAAGGTCCTATCTGGTGGCCTCCCTTCACTGCTGTGGAAACCCTAGTTTGCCTTGCTTTCGAGGGTGGGTTGGGGACAGGGAGAAGGAGGCAGAATCTGTCCCGTATGCACTATGGGTGGAAGTAGGTCTGGAAAGCCTGTGAGTATCCCCTCACGGTGGCCTTAGGCTGGAAGCACTCCGAGTCCAGCTTCAGAGCTAATGTGGTCCCCAGAGAGTGTCAGAGGCCACAACCTCTGCTGAGATCAGAGAGTATCTTAGATCTTGGAGAAGTCTGCAGCAGGAGGCGATTCAATTCAGTCCTGACCCCTTGGGACATCCCATTGTCTGACCACAGCTGTGGAATCCCAGGCAGGTTGCTAGGCGCTAAGCTCTCAAACAATGTAGTATGACAGTTTCTCAGCCACCCCAGAGGCCTCCCAAAGCCACAGGGTGTGGTTTACAGCCTGGGTACATTCTGTACCCTCATTCTGGGGGCAGGCTTGTGGTTCCTGGTGCTGTGCAGCAGAGCCCCGCCCATGCCTTTCTTCTCCAGCCACAAAAACAAGCTTAGACATCAAGAGGGGAGGAATTGAAACAGAACCTGTTACTGTACAGCTGCTCCCTGGGGACTCCAGGGTGGAGCCGCCACACCCTCTGGCCCGGAAGGTGGTTCGCCAGTGGGAGGTCAACAGTGGAGCTCTATTCCTTCCCCTCCTTCCCACACCTTACTGAGTGGCTGCCTGGGCCACTGGGTAGTGGCCCAAGGTGGATACCAGGCTGTCTTTCTACAGACCTCCAAGATAGATTGACTTTCTTGACCAGGCCTAAGCACCTCCACATTCTCTTCTGGACATTGTTTTGCGAGTATTCTGGGCCTCTGTTTTTGATTGTTCTTTGCATCATTATTAGTAGCTACCACTGATTGAAGGCCCTTATGATATTGAGTTGTTTCTCTTGTCTCTATCTCTGTCTCCCACCCCTTGTCTCTCTCAGTATTGGAGACTGAACCCAGGGGCTGGCCTCTACCTTGTGATCCTCCTGCCTCAGTCTCCCAGAGTGGTGAGAGTATAAGCATGCACTAGCACACCTGACTGACATCAGGTGCTTTCCAGCTTTGATCATCGCAGCCATTTGGTCACTTTACAAGACAATCCTAGCTGATGATCTTTCATACTGCATGCAGGATCTGCTGTAAACCCTTTATATTTCTCCCTTAACAGTTTTTTTGTCATTTATATGTTTGGTACAGGGTCTCACTACACAGCTCGGACTCATAGTGATCCTCCTCTTTTCAGCCTCCCCAGCGCTGGGATTATAGGTGTGCGCCACCATGCCCAGACTCCTCCTTAATAGTTTTGAAATAGGCCTATGTATTATTATTAACCCCATTTGGCAGACAAAGAAACAGGCACAAAGAGGTTAAATACCGTGCCCAAGGTCATATACTGCTGAGTGGGAAAATCAGGATTTAAGCACAAGCCTGCCACACTCTGAATCCGTGATCTTTCCATGACACTATATGCCACCTCTTATAGATGCCATCTCTTATAGACCTCCACTGGGAAGCAGAGTAGCTTGGGTCTCAGGGAAGAGGACATATTCCCTGAAGAAGCTTGGAGAGGCAGGTGCAGCCTTTGCCTCTTTGCAAGGATTCCCGTGTACTTGCTGCCAGTCAGCCAAACCCACCTGCTTTGCCCAGGCTGGCTTCAGAGTCTGCCCTGAAGTCTGATAGGATCTCACCTTGCACCTGTACTACTGGGGGAGGGGAGCAGGGCATGGACACCTCTCTGCACTGCAGCTCTCTTACTCTCTCACACCCTCTTCAGGTGATTTGCACTCACTGCCACTATTGCCCCAGTAACCAATTTCTGGCATCTAAAACCTGGTCCCACAAACTCAAAACACCATACCCTGTGGGCTACGAATTCAGTGGACCAGCCTGCTGCTGGGGCTATTTTGTTTTGCTTTTGTGGCTTCTTAAAACTATTTTAGTCATTTTAAGTTTATAATTCAGTGGCATTAGTCATCTCTCTGCGTTGGTGAATTCAACAACAACACAAAATACGTGAAAAAGCTTGCATCTGTACTGAACATATATTGACATTTTTATTATATCACCCACTAAGCAATACAGAACAATGTCTACGTAAATACCATTGTATTAGGTACTGTAAGTAATCTAAAGATAATTTACGGTGTCCAGGAGAATCCGTAAATAGCACATCATTTTATACCATACTTGAGCGTCTGCAAATACGAGGGACCCTAGAGTTAACCTGAGATGAACAGTGAGGAGCAGTAGTATGTTCCCATTGCTGTGCAGCCATCACCACCACCCACTGCCAGAATTCTTCCCTCATTTGAAAAACTAAAACTCTTTCTACCCACTCACTATACAATAACTCTATTCTCCTGCCCCACCCCCACCCACTGTAACTGGTTTTTGTTTTGTTTTGTTTTGCTCACCATATGGGGATTAAATCCAGGTACTCACAGTTGCCACTGAGCTACATTCTAGTCCTTCAAATTTTTATTTTGAGACAGTCTGGTTATGTTGCCCAGGTTTTGTTTGAACATATGATTCTCCTGACTCAGCCTCCCAGACAGCTGGGATTACAGGCATGTGCCACCATGCCATACTGTAACTGTAATTTTACTTTCTATCTCTATGAATTTGATAAACTCTAAGTATTATATCTAAGTAGAATCACAATTTCTTCTTTATTTCTGGCTTATTTCAATTAATCTTGAAGGCCCATCACTGTTTACAGCATGTGTGTTGGAAATAGCCCTGATGCCCATCAACAGATGAATGGCTAAAGACAATGTGTTTTTTATATGCAATGGAGTACTACTCTGCACTAAAAAAGGATCAACTTGGGACATTTCTAGGTAAACGAGTGTATCTTGAAATTGTAATTTTAAATGAAGTAAATCAGATACACATTTGTAAATACCACAGGGTTTCTCTGGTGTGAAAAACCAAAAGCACAAATATGGAATAAAATGGATTATATATATTGGGAAATAGAAAAAAAATGCTCATGGTAAGGGGAACAAGGGAGAAGGAAAGAGAAGGGAAAGAAGAGAAAATAAAGAATGGAAGAAAAATGTAGAAACAATGCTTTTGTAAATAAGAAAGCAAAGAGGGATTAAAGGAGGGAAGGGGAATGGGAGAAAAAGGAAAAATCAAGATACAGATATAAATTTCCAAAGATGAATGTGATCATTATGTATATCTAAAATACATCAATAAAATTACTGTTTAAATAAAAGAAAGGGAGCTGATATCTGTAAGTGGTTCCTCACCCCCTACTGCCTCTTTGATAAAAATCGGGAGGGTGATATTGGGGGCCACCTCTGCCAGGGAAGATCAGTGTTGAATTTATGGATTTCCCCTCCCCTCCCTTTTTCTGGTGTCTCTGGGCTTCTGGGGCCAGTGCCTCTGTACTTCAGTGAATTGCTTTTGTTAAATTTGTGTAAACAATGTAGAGAATATAGAGCTTGTTCTCTCCACTCCAGCTGGGCACAGTGTAGCTATTGTGTGCTGGACAACCTGGCAGTCTTGCTGGGCTCTCACTGGGACCAAATATGACTCAGGAAAGCTGTCAACAGCAGCTGGCTGAGAATCTTCCACAGAGGAAGTACATTATTTATGTCTTTCAGGCTAGAAAAGAAGCAACCAGGCTCAGTGTATTTCATGCTTATCAGTAAAGATAGCCATATCTTGTTTACCCTATGGTGAAAGCACATTAGTAGGGTCTATTAATAGGGCCAAGATCATCACTTTAATCTCCTCAGCCATTCTCCAAACATTGATTAGGCAGCTGTTACCAACCAGGCACTGTGCTATACAGAGAGAGACAAGCAAAGTAAGATAGCTGCTGCCCTTGAGACGGCCAGGCTGAGCTGGCACAAGGCTCTGTTTGTGCTGTGAGTGTAATCCCCTACCTCTACCCCCGTACAAATTGTCCTCTGGGGCACAGGAAGGCTTCCTGGAGGTGGTGCTATTGTGCTAACAGTTGAAAGGAGAGTTTGTGGGAGCTGGGCGTTGCCCTAGAAAATAGGAAGTTTGTACCCTAAAGTCAGAAACTGCTGGAGGTGCTGAGGGAGATGTCCGGTAGTTAGCTGCAGCTATGCACATAAGGAGCCAGGCACAGGTGGTGTACCACAGCTATCCAAGGGAGCAAGTTTCCAGAGCCTGGGGTATGGCTTTTTTTCCAGTTTTGTTCTAAATTTTAAGATAGGGTCTCATTTAATCTGCAGGTGTGACCCTCCTGCCTCAGCTTACTTGAGTGCTGGGGTAGCAGATGTGTGCCACCATGCCTGGTTAGGGGGCAGTGCCTTTTTATTATTATTGTTTTCTTTGTTTTGCAAGAATTTTGGATTTTTTGTTTTTGGAGACATGGACTTGATATGTAGTTCGAATTGGCCTTGAACTCACTATGTAGCCTGGACTGGTCTTTAGCTACTGAAAGCCCTCCTGCCTCAGTCTCCTGAGTACTGAGACCATATATGTGTTCTGTTATGCCCAGCAAGAATTGGGAGTTTTATCTTGCATATTTTGCAACTGAGTTTCTTGGAGCACTGATGTTCTATGGACCGGCTTCTATGGAGCTTCCCCAATTGCTATTGATGGCAAGAGAAAGGAGCAAAGGAGACATGAGAGGATGAGCATGTAGAAACCACACTCCTTCTCCAACTAGAATGGTTCCCATTTCATATGTACCAAAAAGTTTAATTTTTAAAAATTCTACTGTCTTACAAAACAAACACTACTTACACATAAGTTTGAAAACTACTGCTATACACAATGGACTATATGAAAACTTTGGAGCCAGGAAGTTGGTATAGTTCATGAACATGACCATTCCTTTGAGAATGAATTACAGGAGAGCAAGAGTGGAGAAAGGGAAAGCAAGCTGGGGTCCAAAAGGAGAACACAGTGGCTTACATAAGGGGAAGACATTGCTGTGCTGAGAGTGGTGCAAGCAGAACAGGCAGGACTTGGGGATGGATCGGGATATGAGACAGGGGCAGATGTCAAGGATACCTGCTAGTGACATGCGTTGAGTATCATTTTCTGAGGTGGGGAAATCTGATCTATTTTATTTATTTATTTATTTATTTATCTATTTATTCGTTTATTTATTTATTATGTATTTTGTACAGGATGTCACTATGCAGCTCGGACTTATAGTAATCCTCCTGTTTTCAGCCTCCCCAGCGAGGACATTATAGGTGTGCACCATCACGCCCTCTCACTGGCCAGCTGAGTGTGCCCCAGGGGTGGGGCCAGCATCACATGTGGTGCCAGGGATCTAATCCTTTGCCTAAGCAGGTGCTTAGTCTGCTGACTTATCTCACTGGCCTGGGAAGTGTGATATGAGCAAAAATGTCAAGTTCCATTTCAGCCACATTTGGTGAGACAACCAAGCAGAAATGCCATGAAAGCAGGTGAGTAGGTGAGTCCTGGGCAGAGACAGGAGGTGTACAGTGGCACTGACACTCAGAGAAACTCTCCTGAGACTGCCTGGGTTCTTACTGGCTACACACAGGGAGCAGGGCAGAGGTAGCTAAGGGCTGGCTCTTGGCACTCTAATGCCAGGTCCCACAAGAGATTGAGCTGTGCACTGGGAAGTAGGAAAACCAGGAACATGTGCAGGTGTGAAGCCAAGGAAGTGAAGAGCTGCAAGGAGGAGTGTATAATCAGCTGGACACATGGCATGCAAAGCTCCCCAAGACAGCTTCCTAAGACATGTGAGTGTTGGGGTTGGTAAACTGGAGGAACATTGGCAAGAGCGGTGTCGTGGAAGTGGTGGAGATGGAAGCTACACTGATGGACCTAAATATGAATGGATTTTTTAAAAGAGTGAAGGGGAAGTGAGATGTGGAAATTGTACATGTGGCCAATTCTACTGAGCTGTATTTTGTGTTAGGAAGGAGGGTGAAGTGTGGAAAGCATGTAAGTTGAATCTGAGGTGCCTAACAGATGCAAACAGACTGCCCCAGTAGGCACATGGAGATATAGGCCTTTTTAAGGAGAAAACCTAGGCTGTACAACAAGGATGGTGGTGTAAGCCTCTGGGAGGCTGAGGCAGGAGCATCACAAGTTCAAGCCCAGCCTGGATGATTTAGTGACTTAGCAAGACACTGTGTATTCACCAGCCCTCCTCAAAAATGTCTGGGGATATAGCTTATTGTAAAGCTCCTGTGTTTAGTCCTCAGCACCACAAACAAACAAAAGATCTGGCTTGTGTATTTTTATGCTTTATGTCTAGAAGTACCCCTGAAGCTTCATGTGCACATAGGTAGCACTTTGGGGAGTAACTGAACAATGGAGGCATATAGCTGACTTGCTGCTGGGAACTGGCCTCTTATCTGCAGACAGGCATTACCATGGACTTGTCCTGGAAGCATTAATCTGTGCCCCTCAGCCCTTTCCTCCCAGCTTGCCCACTCAGGGGCACAAAGGGCTGCTCCTCCATCTCGCTCCTCTGCCATGCAGTCCTGCCTTGGAGCCAGCTGGCTCTGGAGCTATGAACTGAAATGTGAGACAGGATAATCCTCTCCTTGTGCCTCGGTGAGGAGAAAAGTAGCCTAGCTCTATGGACTTCAGAGTCAGTCTTCAACAAGCAATGGCCAAAACTCTGAGTTGGATGGTAGCTGAGGTGGTGAATCACATACAGATAATATGGTATGTGGGGAGCATGACTGAGAGGCTGGGGAATTCGTAACTGGTTGATGGCTTGAAAGGAGCTAGTTAACTGCATTCTGTCATAAAGGACAAGAAGCTGAGCCATAGAAAGCTGGCAGGAAAAACTCTTGAGGCCCGAGACCTCGAGGGAATTTGGAGCTTTAAGATGAGTCTGGATAGGGAGCACTTTTGACATCTTATGATCTGGAAACGATGGGAACGAGGCCATTTGTTATAGCAAGAAGTGTTCATTCATATTTGAAAAGAAGCCAGTGACATACGCACACTTAGCAAGTACAAGGCACAAGGTCCTGAGTTCGATTCCTGGTATCAAAAAGAAAAACAAAACATTCATATTTGAAAAGAAATTATTCATTATGACACTATTTGTATAAAATTTATTTAAAAAACAGAAATTAGTGTTGATGGATGTGTATTGTGACATAAAATTGTGAATAAGAAGGTGCCTCACCAGGAAAGCACTGGTTCTGCAGTGCTCGTTTTCTTTTTTTTTTTTTTTGTCAGGATGGGCACAGTCTAACTATGTACTGAAGTAATCCTCCTGCCTCAGCCTCCCAGGTGTTAGAATTATAGGCTGCACCACCATGCCCAGTTTCTCTCTCTCTCTCTCTGAAAAAACACGTGTGATAAGCATGGAAAATGTGAACATTTGTTGAACCTGGGAAGTTACTACCTCAGTGTTTGTTATAACAATACCAACCTCACTGGAATTGCAAGAGTTAACAAATCTAAACCTATCGTTCTTTGAATAGAGCCAGCATATTACTGAACCCAATAAGTAGCAACCACTAGTATATCAGCTTTTATTGTTTCTGCACTTTTCTGTAGAATTGAATGTTTATATGTACATATGCAGAAACTTTAACATTAGCCACTCCAAGGAAAAAGTACACTGCTAACTTGGGAACACCCTTGGTTCCAATGTCACTGGTGGATGTTATAGAACAGCAGTCACCCATGCAGTGGCCACAGCACTGCAGTGGGAAAGGGGCAATGCTGCAGGCACCTCAGAAAGAAAATGCTACTAGCTAAGCAGCTCCCGTTCCAGCAGGGTTTCCCGTGAGCTTCTCAGATCTTAAACCTGAAGTGGATCCAGTGGCATCTTTGACAGCTCAGAAGAATGGCAGTTGCAAATGTCCTTCCTGTGGACAAGGTGTAGCAGCAAGAGGCATGGATAGATCCTCTGGCAGAAGCACAAGCAGTAGACCGCTGGGGGCCCTGCACTGGCTGATAGGGGGCTCTAAATATCTCCCCATCCTTGCCTGGGACACAGGCAAGTGTGGGTAGAGGCTACACAAGAATCCATAGGGAGCACCTAACCATGAACTGTGAAAGCTAGAAGGGCCCTTGGAAACCATCCAACTTCTTATCTTTATGAATGAGAAACCCAGGGCCAATAAGCAGATGAAATTTGCCTGACATTGCCTAGCTATTGAGTGGCAGCACTGGAAATAGTGGGAACTCATGTCTCCTAAATTTTCTGTATAGTCTTTGCTCTCTTTCCCGCGAGCACAAACAGCACTCTGCCTTTCTACCCCTTCCTTCATCTGACACATGGTTGCTTACCCTGGGATGCATGCACTTCAAACAAATTCATCTCTTCTATAGAATGCCATTGTCTTAACAATATCCCCTGATCCTTTGCCCAGCATAGTCCCGAGAAGTAGCTTGATTACTTAGCCTTCCGATGGTTTGACACCTTCTCCAATGGGCAGTGAACTAAGGGCCTTCATACGGAGCTGTTATTCCTATCCTTTTGACACCAGGTCATGCTCGGTTGTTAAAATGCCCTGGGCTCAAATTTTGTAACCTCTTGCCTCAGCCTCCCACAGGGTGGGGATTTCTGCTCTTAGACCACACACTACTCTCCTTTACCACCAAGGGCCTGGCCACAAGCTAAAAGTTTGGGTAGGTGGGTGGTGGGAAAGTCTTCATATGTAGCAAAGTACCAGGCAAATGTTGGCCAGGGTGCCTGTGGAGGTAAAAACAGGTGGAGGCCAGTGATAAGCAGGAGACCCCCCAACTGATGCCCAAGAGAAGTCAGGATGAGGTGACTGAAAAAAACAGAAGAGGAGACTGATCAGCAAGCAGCTGAGAGGAGCATGGGGAAGCTGTTGGAAAGACATGGTGGGGTTGAGGGGGATCAAATCTGCAGGTAGTGAGTGAACAGTCAGGCAGGCAGTGATGGCTTTATTCCTTCTCATAGGTACCTTATGGAGCACACAACTTATGTCAAGCCAGAATGAATTAAAGATACAAAAACAAGGGAGGTAAGCACAAAGTACAACCATGTAGAACATGTCAAACACATCCAGGAATTGGGTATAGTGACCCATATTTATAATACCAACACCGTAGGAGAGTGAGGTACAAGGACTGTAAGTTCTAGCCCAGTCTGGGCAATTTAGAAACACTGTTTCAAAAGAAAGTGCAGGGCCAACCAGATAGCTCAGCAGTCTAAAGTGCCTGCTTGGGCAAGCTTAGGCAAGCATAAGAACTGCAGTTAGATCCCTGGCACCACATGTAGCACCAGCTCCACACCCAGGGCCAGCTCACAAAAAAAGAAAGAGCCAGCAAGATAGCTCAGCAGACTAAGTGCCACTTAGGCAAGCACAGGGACTGGATTCGATCCCTGGCACCACAGATCAATCCAGCCCTGGCCTGGGCATGCTGAGCCTGTGATCAAGTCCAGGTGTAGTGGTGCATGCCTGTAATCCCAGGGCTGGGGAGGCTGAAAACAGAAGAATCATTTCGAGTACAAGCAGCATAGTGAGACCCTGAGATCCTGTACAAAAAAAATAAATAATACATCAATCTTGCTCTCTCTATATATATATCTATATATCTATATACCTATATCTATCTATATCTATATCTATATCTATATCTATATATGAAAAGAAAAGAAAATAAAGAAAGTGAAAGTATGGCTGGAGATTTAATTCATTGTGAGGCCCTCACAATCCCCTGTATCTCAAAAATGAAGCAAAACTTCAAAACTTCATATTATAAAAATTGGGAGGCATTACTGGGGATGTAGTTCAGAGGCATAGTACCTGCCTGGAAAGCAAAAGGTCCTAAGTTCGATTCCCAGTACAAAAACAAAACAGAATTTGTCAAAAATCTTGGTTGCCACAAGAGTGGGCCTAAAAGTAGGCTGGAAGCTTTTTCACAACAAAAAGGAAAGGGGAAATCATGTTACACAATTCACAATGTCCAGAAGATAAAAGCAGACTAATTGGCCGGATAACAATTGTTTTCAGTACTATGATCCGACAGGGATTCCTTCTGGAGTTCTCAGAGAGAATGCTGCAGGAGACAATGAACAACATCCTTACAACAGTGGTAGCAGCACATTTCAAAGAGGTATTTTTCATAAGAAACCTGAGTATCAACCATTTATATACCACTTCAGCCAAATAATTAGAAGCTAAAAATAGTGTGTGAAGGTGTAGAACAGTGTGTCTAATATGCTCAGGTGGTAGGGGGAAAAATTTATATATATAGGCATACAGATGCAAAGAACTTCTTTGGAAGAATAAATTGGTAATAGCAGTTGCTTCTAGGGAGAAGAAGTGAATGTCCATGACTCAGGACAGCAGAGAGACTTCCTTTTTATCACACATCATTTTGTACTACCTGGATTTTTGTTATCCATGGCTTAACTTTTTGGAGTAAAAGCATTGATTACTAAATAATAATAGCACTAAATGTTCAGAAATTCAACAGGTTTGACTTCTAGACAGCACCAGGTTAAGAATCTCTAAAAGTTATGCCTGATGCCTAGATTAGAATGTGGTTATTGACCAACTGCAGAAGTCTGTGGGGCTTTTGCTTATATTGTCTTATTTAATCCACTCAATAATCCTACTAAAGAAGTCTGTTTCATAGGCAATCAACTCTACTTTCTTGGAGAAGACACATGAGTTAAACTGGCTATTTTTTTTCTTGCAATTGATTTTTAGGACAAATGAGAAATTGAGAGGAAAGTAAGCAGTTGTCAAGGAGTTGGAAGGTAGTGCTATTCATAAACATGAGCAACCCACTCAGCTCAGTTTCTAGAACTTTCTCTTATTTTCTTGTTTTACTTGGGTTGGTGGCCAATGGTGGGTTAGCTTGACAACCCTGAAAGATTTCCAGAAAAGTTCCCAGAAAACTCAAGATTCACTCAAAATTAAGGTAGCTCAATTAAAAAACCAAGATGTGCAGTTACATTTAAGTCTCAGAAAAAAAGAAAAAAAAAACAAGGATGGAATTTTTAGTGTGAATATATCTCAAATGTTGCTAGGCCTTATCACTGCCATCTAGCAATGAAAATCTCAAGTCTATGCTAGGGTTTTTCTAAGACCTGGTATGTGTGGGATGTGAGGACTCCTCTTCCCAGCCTGGCTGTAATGCAAATCCAAGTCCTGGGTGCTTTTGTTTTCAGTGTTGGGGAGTGAACACAGGCCTTGTGCACAATACACAGGCACTCTACCACTTAGCTACACCCTGGCCCCTGACTTAGCGTATTTTTTGGAAGGCTGGCAGTCATATCCAGGTTTCTTATCATCAGCTTAGATAGTGAAAACAACCTGGGAATTTTAGATAAATTTTCAACCAGAAAGAGTGGAATAAAAAAAAAAGATTCTCCTCAAGCCCTATTAGCTCAGAAAATCCATTTTTGACAGGATTAAACTGGCCAGTAAATTTTCTTGCCTATTTCTGCTAACCAAAATTTTACTGTTTAAAACAAAACAAAACAAAATTTTACTGTTATTTTTGCCAACAACGTTGAGTTTCTGCTAATGAGGCCCTCTGCTGTCTGCAGAAAGAAGAGCAACTCCATAAATCTAAAGGCTGTAGCAAATTTCTCTGCAGTGGATCAAGGGTGACCAGTTCTTAAGTTACATTCAGTTATTAGAGTAGCTGATCCCCAAATTGTGACCTACGTGAGTTTTGTTTCAAAATATTCTTTTCCTCTTTCCTGACAGAGACTAGAGATGGATAATAGTAATAAAAGAGTCAAACAGATAGCTCAGAGGGCTAAAACACCTTCTTAGGCAGACACAGGGACTGGAAGTTTGATTCCCAGCATGCAGTGCCAGCCCCACCCCTGACACACGCTGAGATGGTGACTGAGACTGGGCATGGTGGAGCACACCTATAATCCCAGCACTTAGGAGGCTGAAAACAGGAGAATCACTACATGTCTGATCTACATAGTGAGACCCTGTAGACCCTATACTAAAACACACACACACACACAGACACACACACACACAAAAAAAAAAAACAGCACTAGAAATAATACAAGATTTCACTAAACAAAGTAATAGAAATTTAACAATGGCTGCTGTATTGCATGAAGTTATCTTCAAATTGTTTGTTTTGGTTCCCAGATATAAACATGCAAGATTTGTTTAAAGAGAAAATCAAAACAAAACAATAACAAAGGAGTTATAAGAAATTAAAAAGAAAAAAATAAGAATAAAAATTAAAAAATTTAAGCATTAACTGCTCCTTTCAAAAGAACAGCAAAAATTCTCAGTACAATTATCCAAATTATCCTGCATGTATACATAAATATATCTTTTCCCTTTCTTTCTTTTGTCTTTTTCCCCATCCCAGTTTTTCTTTCCCATTGAACAAATTATTTCCCTTTCACAGTATCTATTGTACCTTTTAGAATATATCTACTCTTTCAGATTCTTACACTACTGACATACCATGATGCTTGCACATGTGGGTCTGATCTATTTCACTTAACAGTACAGTTTCTAGTTACATCCATTTATCTCAAATGCCTCAAATTTATGTTTGTATAAAAGTACCACATCTTTTTATGCATTTCTCAGTTGATGAGCATTTGGGTTGTTTCCAAGATTTAGCTATGACAAGTTGCACTGCTATAATCATGGGTACAGATATATCGGTGATATGATGAATTCTGTTCTGGAAAAATACTCAGGAGGGGAATAGTTCAGTTGAATGGGATCTCCAATACTAGCTTTCTGAGGAATCTCTACACTGAGTTTCATAATAGCTGTACCAGC
>PVKN010003168.1:0-38569 GCA_004027915.1 Capromys pilorides | reverse complement strand
AAAAAAAAAAAAAAAAAAAAAAAAAAAAAAAAAAAAAAATTAAAAAAAAAAAAAAAAAGAGAAACTAGCACAAGTCCACCCCTGGGGCTGGGGAGATAGCTCAGTAGAATAAACGCTTACCTGGCAAGTACAAGGGTCTGAGTTCAATCCCCCATTCTGCCAAAAAACCAAATAAACAAACAAAAAGCCAACTCCACCCCTTGACAACATGATACCTAAACAGCTCCAAAAACCATGCTTCATCTCCAAATAGAGTCAATCACAAGGTCAGAGTTACAGAACATGATGTAACTGTCCTGTGTGCAAACAGGTAGAATGGATGATGGAAATACAGGCATGATGGAAAACACACTGATTTCTTCTCCAGCATCTCAGCACTTCTGGCTTTGCTTAAAAGTCCAACCATAAAGTCTTCTGAGGACTGGCAAGATAGTTCAGTGGTCAAAGCACCTGCTTAGGCAAGCTTAGGCAGGCATAGGGGGACCATGGTTCGATTCCTGGGAACACACACATCGCCAGCCCCTCCCTTAGGGCAGGGGAAAAAAGTCATGGGAACCCCCTCTTTTTTTGTCTTTTAAATTTCTTTCTTTCTTTCTTTCTTTCTTTCTTTCTTTCTTTCTTTCTTTCTTTCTTTCTTTCTTTCTTTCTTTCTTTTTCTTTTTTTTTTAGCTTTTAAAGTCAGGGAAAACTCTTAGCTGTGAATCCCTGTAAAATTCCAAAAGCAAGCTGGATGCATGCCCATAATTGTAGCCCTAAGAGAGGCCAAGGCAGGAGAACTTCAAGTTTCATCTAGGCAACTTTGTTTCAAAATAAAAAATGAAAAGGCAGGGGATAGAGCTCAGTAGTAGAATGCTCCTGGGTTTGATCCCCACTGCCAAACACACATACACACACACACACACACACACACACACACACACACACACACATCCCAAAGCAAAACAAAAACAAAACTTCCAAAAACAATTTATCTTCTTCCAAGATACAATGGCACACAGTACACATTCCCATTGCAAAAGGGAGGGACAGAAGAGAGAGGAATAGGACCAGACAGAAGGGCAAACACTGAGTTTGTAGCTCTGGCACCTGGGGACACAAGTGTGAGACGTGAGCTCCGCAGGCCTAGGTTGCCCAACTCTATGGCCTTGGTGGTGTCAGCCCACCCGCTCTCTCTCTCTCTCTCTCTCTCTCTCTCTCTCTCTCTCTGTCTGCTCTGTCTGTCTCTCTCTCGGGCAGGCTCTGCTCATCGCCCGCAGCTTCCCTCTGCAAAGGCTCCGAGAGTCTCCGCTGTAACTTCTGCTTCACCCTCCCAGCTGCGTGCTACGTCTTCTCAGAGGCTTCTGGGAGACACTCTGACGCCATGATACGTTGTCTAGCCTAGACAACACCATAACTCCTGCATTCTACATGCACACAAAACCAGTATCTTGTGGACAGCACCAAGATCTGCTGCCATTCAAGCAGCAGCTGGGCCCCATCAGGCCATCGCTGCAGGGCCCTGGCCAGGCACTGGGCTGCTGAGCGTGGTGAAGTGAATCCCATGAAATCAGATCTCTAAATTTTTTTTGGTACCAGGAATCGAACTCAGCACCTTGTACTTGTCAGGCAGGTGCTTGCGCCACTAAACTATGTCCCCAGCCCTAGGAAATCAGTTCTCTAGTCACCCCTGTTGGAGTTGTGGGCCCAGGGGCTGTCTTCACAATGGAAAACTTTGCACTTCTACACATTTGAACCTGCGATGGGCAGGGTATTGCTGACTCCTCAGATGCCCTCAAGGTCTCACCTTGTCCCAGTGCAAAGTACAAGGCTCTTTTTTTTTTTTATTTTTTTTTTGGGCAGGACCAGGGTTCAAACTCACAACCTTGCACTTGCCAGGCAGGCGCTTGTGCCATGGAGCTGTCTCCCCAGCCCAAGGCTCCTTTTATATTACTATTTTATTTTTATCCATTTTAATGAGAATAAAAGATAAAATAGCAACGAAACAGTTTCAAAACAAGTTAGTAGGACAGTTACAATAATTCATACCATGCATATTGTTATCTTCATAGTAGTTATTCAGAGGACAAGGTGCAGACCTGATATCTTGTCTGAACAATATTAGTACAAGCTTTTATTCTCCATGAACTAAGACAAAGTAGCTGTATACCTATCTTAACTCTTACAAGACTCCTTTTTAACAGCACCCATCTCTTCAACCACACCTCCTTTGGTTCCAACTTTACCTATGCTTCTTTTCTGGCCAGACCTCAAGTTTTGGAGATTTTCCTACTCAGTTGTTTACTCCTGATTTTCACTGTAGAACTGGCTCAAAGTAATCAGTGGTAGCTGACAGCCTGAAAGTTGGGCTGCCTTGAAATGAACTCTGCCAGACAAACTAGTCCCTCATCTTTATTTATATTTTATTTTATTTGGTATAGGGTCTCACTATGCAGCTTGGATCGTAGTGATCCTCCTGTCTCAGCCTCCCCAGCTCTGGGATTACAGGCGTGCACCACCACACCCAGTTTCAGGGCCAGCATGGCATGCAGTACCGGGGATCGAATGTGGGTCCTTGTGCTTGCCAGGCAGGTGCTTAGACCACCAAGCTATCTCCCCAGCCCAAGTCTATCGTCTTTAAATTCAATCTCCTACAAAGTATCAGGATGTGAACAAATACAGACAAGTTCTTTTCCAGAATGCAACATACCTGACCTAGTACAGCCTTCATTCCCATCTGGAATATGAGTACAGTCTTTACAGTCTCATTAGCATTCAGGTCTTCTGAATTTATACCCGAATTTCCCATCAAGCTCTGCTTATAGCATTCAAGGCTTTCTCTAGCTTGCTTTTCTTTTCTTTTTTTTTAAATTTTATTTATTTATTTATTTGTTTGCTTGTTGTGTTTGTTTGTTTCTTTATTTATTCATTTTGTGGCTTGCTCAGCCTGCCCTGGTGGTGGCGCTGGCGCAGCATGTGGTGCCGGGGATCGAACTGCAGTCCCCGCAGTTGCCTGAGCCCTCCTAAGCAGGCGCTTTAGACCACTGAACCATTTCGCCGGCCCCTGCTTTTCTTTATTTAAAAAAAAAACAAAAACTTTTTCTTTCTTTCTTTCTTTCTTTCTTTCTTTCTTTCTTTCTTTCTTTCTTTCTCTCTCTCTCTCTCTCTCTCTCTCTTTCTCTTTCTTTCTTTCTCTCTTTTCTCCTTCCTTCCCTCCTTCCTTTCTTTCTTTTCTTTCATGGCCAGCTCAGCCTGCCCTGGGTGTGGGGCTGGCCCAGCATGTGGTGCCGGGATTAAACTGCAGTCCCTATGGTTGCCTAAGCTTGCCTAAGCAGGCGCTTTACACTGCTGAGCTATCTTGCTGGCCCCTCCAGCTTGCTTTTTTATACTTTTTTAGACTCCTCGCATGTACCAGTTCCAAAGACTTCTGAAGCAAATGTCAGGTAGTGATGACAATGACCTCCCTCTCTGATACCCATTTTATGTATTAGTCAACTTTTCCTTACTAGAACAAAATACCTGATCTACACAGGTATCTGGCAAAGTGTCTTTGGGGTCATTGTTTTAGGAATCCATGGCTGACTAGATCTAAGGTAGAAGCATTATGGGGAAAGGGTGTGGAAGAGGAAGGTTGCTTTCCCTCCTAATGGACAGGAAGCAGAGTCAACAGGAAAGTGCCAAGGGGCTGGGGAGATAGCTCTGTGGCACAAGTGCCTGCCTGGCAAGTACAAGGTTGTGAGTTTGAAGCCTGGTCCTGCAAAAACAAAACAAAAGGGAAAGTGCCAGAGAAGAAGAGGACAGGGACCAGATATTGTTTCTATTTTTTTTTTTTAATTTTATTTATTTATTTATTTGTTTGCTTGTTGTGTTTGTTTGTTTCTTTATTTATTCATTTTGTGGCTGGCTCAGCCTGCCCTGGTGGTGGCGCTGGCGCAGCATGTGGTGCCGGGGATCGAAACGCAGTCCCTGCAGTTGCCTGAGCCTTCCTACACAGGCGCTTTAGACCACTGAACCATCTCGCCGGCCCCAGATATTGTTTCTAAGGTTGAGTTTCCATGACCCACCCAGATACCCCTAGATGGTTCCTGTCTCGTGTCTTTCAAGTCAATCAAGCTGACAATGAAGATTAGCCATCATAGCAATGGGACATGAATGCATATCACTCCCAAGCAGAAATTTTGCTCATTTATTTATTTATTTATTTATTTATTTATTTATTTATTTATTTATGTTATGGCTGGCTCAGCTTGCCCTGGGGGTGGGGCTGGCGCAGCACGTGGTGCTGGGGATCGAACCGTGGTCCCTGCAGTTGCCTAAGCTTGCCTAAGTAGGCTATTTATTTATTTATTTATTTATTTTTGCTTGTTTCTTTCTTTATTTATTTTATGGCTGGCTCAGCCTGCCCTGGTGGTGGGAGCTGGTGCAGATTGTGGTGCCGGGGATCGAACTGCAGTCCCTGCAGTTGCCTGAGTTTTCCTAAGCAGGCGCTTTAGACCACTGAACCATCTTGCCAGCCTCCAAGCAGAAATTTTAAAAGCCAGAGTGAAAGACTGTTAAAATTTAAGAGACTGATACCACCAAACATGGCACTTTTTTTTGTTCTTTTACTTGTCAAGAATTTTTTTTCTCGAAGCACCTGAAAACCAGCACAGGGTCTTGGGGGTTGCATCCCTGGGCCTGCCAGCTGGCCCTGCCCCTGGGGCACACTGAGACTGGCAATTGAGACTGGGTGTGGTTGTGCACACCTGTAATCCCAGATCTTTTTTTTTTTTGAGCAGAACATACTTATTGAGGAAAAGAAAATCTCTGTCCAAGAGAGGGACAGGAGGGTCCTGAGTGGGTGGTCCCCCTGTAATCCCAGTTCTTAGGAGGCTGTAAACAGGTGGATCACTATAAGTCTGATTTAGTAGTAAGACCTTGAACACCCTGTAGACCCTTCCTTAAAATAAAAAATAAAAATTAAAATTAAAAAAAGAAATTTTATTTCTGGGCTGGGGAGATAGCTCAGTGGTCTAAGCGCCTGCCTGACAAGCGCAGGGACCTGGGTTCAATCCCTGGTACTGCATAGTGTGGAACCCCAGGCACACTGTGCCAGCCCCCAAACTGGACATGGTGGCACATACATGTAATCCCAGCGCTGGGGATGCTGAGACAGGAGGATTACTACAAGTCTGAGCTGCATAGCAAGACCTTGTACCAAATAAATAAATAAATAAATAAATAAATAAATAAATAAATAAATAAATAAGACATTTTATCTAAGTTAGATGTGGTGGTGCACACTTGTGATCCCAGCACTCCAGAGGCTGAGGCAGAAGGATTGTGGCTAGTGTGAGACCAGTCTGGACTATAAAGTAAGCTCAAGGCCAGCCTGGACTACATAGCGAGATCCTGTCTCAAAACAAAACAAAACAAAACAAAACAATATCTAAAGGAAATTAAAGACTTTAAAAATAACTCAGAATCCACTTCTAACTTCTCTTTTCTAATAAGAACAAAAAGAATGACCTTAGCATAAATACAATTACAAAAGGGAACAGAACTGGGCTTTCCATTTCCATCCTGAAATCCAACCACCTGCTGGGAAAAGAAGGCTGTCTGCTCCTTGGGCTCATTCCAAGACCAAGACCAGGATATTCTGGGGGTTTTGTTTTTCTCTTTTTGAGACAGGTTTTTATTATGCAGTTCAGGCGGGTCTTGAGATCTCTTTGTAACCCAGGCTGGTCTTAGACTTGCAGTGATCCTCCTGGTTCAGCCTCCTGTGGGCTGGAATTATAGGTATGCACCACCACACCTGGCCAGGACCCTACAAGCTAATTTTTGTCTCTAGGACCATTCATTTCTCAGTAATGATTTACTATTCCCCTGACTACTGTTTACATTCCTAATTCTTCTCCTGCTATACATAAAGGGATGTATACATTTTGAATAATCTTGAACTAATGGAGAATCACATTCCTGTGATTAATCCCCTTTACACATTAATCTCTATATGTCTTCTTTATGAATTTAGGGCAGGGTCTACAGGTTGTACAGGGTCTCACTATGTAGATGGGACTCATGGTGATTCTCCTGTTTTCAGCCTTCCCAGTGTTGGGATTATAGGCATGTGCCACCAGGCCGAGACTTGGTCCCTGGTTCAGTATACCCCTGGGGTGGGGCAGGTGCTGCATGCAGGGATGGGGATCGAACCCTGGCCCCTGAGCTTACCAAAATAGGTGCTTCGTCCACTGAGATATCTTGCCGGCCTGGTTGTTAACTGTATTTTATTTTCTTTTTCTTTTTTTTATTTTTGCAGGACTGGGGTTCGAACTCATGACCTTGCACTTGCTGGGCAGGCACTTGTGCCACAGAGCTATCTCCCAGCCCCTGTTAAGTGTATTTTAGCTTTTTATTTATTTTTTATATTATGGCTGGCTCAGCCTGCCCTGGGGGTGGGGCTAGCACAGCATGTGGTGCCGGGGATTGAACCACAGTCCCTGCCATTGCCTAAGCAGGTGCTTTAGACCCCTGAGCTATCTTGCCAGCCCACTGTCTGTACTTCTAGTCTGTGCCTAAGCCAAGGACCAGAAGTTACTATAGCTTTTCAGAGAACCCCAACGCAGCAAAGCAAGGGAGGGGCCTGGTAGGCATGTGGGCTGGTGCCAGGTCAGCATGCCTGGTGCCATCCACCGCTACTGAGGCTGAAATAGGAGGCAGACTCCGCAGTACGGCCTGGCTATTCTTATATCTAGATTGCCCCGGTGAGATCACTCGCTGCAAATTCCTATTTGGGGCTGAGTGTCTCCACTAGCCAGTTACTTACTGTACTACTATGAGTCCCTTGAACCCAGGACGTCCCAAGACACCTGGAGTTGAGGCCTTATGGCCCCTAATGCCAGTTTCCTTAGGCTGGCTCTCAGGCCGCCCAAGCTGGCTCCTGCCTGTGGCCCTGCGTGGGAGCGCAGCCCCTTCCGCGCAGATCTCCATGCTGCAGCCTCCAAGGGCAGCGCCCACACTTTCCTCCCTGGAAACTCAGGCAAGAGTCACACACGTAGCCACGCCACCCCAGCAGGAACCTGCTGTCCTTAAAGCACCTCCACCCCTGCAAAACTCTTTCTAAGGAGAACCTGCTTTCTGACCCCTCGCCCCAGGCCCACACTGCCACCAGGGTAAAGCCCTGCCCCACACTGTCTGCACCACTGGGTCCTCCGGGTCTTATCCCTCAGCACAATGGCTCATTCCCTAAACTTACCCCATCTTGGACACCTCTGCATGTTGTTTTCTCTGCCAAGAAAGTGATCTCTCCTTCATCTGTGAGATTTTTTCTGGGCCTAAATGCTACAAATCTCTCTCAGAAATTGGTCACACCGCCCCATGCACGGTTGAGACTGTAGCTCTAAGCTAGGCTCCTGCAGTTGAATCCTGGCTTTGCTGTGTGTATGAGGCAGGAGTGGACTCAATTATGCTGCATAACAAATCACCTCCAAATTCCAGGCCTACTACAGCATGTTGTCATCACCCCACTGGCTGCTGACAGGGTGAATGGCACAGGGAAATAAAGGATAAAACATGTCCTATTATTTATTGAGCAGTGTCAGTATGACAGGCCTGCGAATGAACCCACAGGTTCCGCTCACAGGTGTTATTTCGTTCACTCCTCACACCAATCATAAGGATAGGGCGTTAGGATCCTGTTTTTGAGTTGAGGAGTCTGACATCCAGAGAGGTTGTATGTCTTGCCCAAGCTAATGCAGCTCACGAGTGGTAGAGCTAAATAATTGCTGAACCCAGGCAGAAAATGGGTACATTCATGCGCCTCACTGCTCTGCTGCCTCCAGTGAATGGAGGGCCTGGGTTTGCGTTGATTTTATGGAAGCCTTTCCTGGTGGCCTCCAGCTCAGGGCCTTGCTGGCGTCTGTACTTGGGTACTTGAGTTGAGCCTGTCTAGGAATTCAGGCTTGCTTCAGACCTTATTCCTCTGAAGGTAGAGCCTGGCACTGGGACGGCAGCGGGGTGACACATACACAGTTATCCGAGAGGCTCCTCTCCCGTGGTTCTGAGCTCCAGGGCTAATGAGGGAAGTTCCAGGAGCAGCAAGTTGTCAGCCTTACCCAGGTGCCCAGGCTGAGTGGAGGGGAGGGCAGGGAAGGAAAGGGACCTCAGCTGGGCCCTGGACTGTTCTCCTGCCTGCGCGGGAAAAAGGACTGCAGCTGAGCAAGGCAGAGAAGGTTATGTTCCTGTCTCACGAGTCCCTCCTCCATGCCATCCCTGGGCTGCAGATACGAGCTGGGCTTGGTTCCAGGCCTGTCACTAGCCAACTAGGTGGCTTTGTGTAGGGTCCTCCCAAGTCCGCCTCCTCATCCACAGACTGAGATAATGACAGGACATCCTCATGATCTCCATGGGAGGCGACTTGCCCTGGGCTTGCAGGCCTCTGTAACTGTCTGCTGATTAATTACTTGGATTAATCATTTAGCTAGAACCTACAACCAGATTTCATGACGAAGTAACTTCTTTCCCATCAACTTCTGGCCCACTTCCCAGCGTCTACACCTTAGCCGCATGACTACATGGTAGAGTTATTTCTCTTCTCTGAGGGGAAGCTTTTCTACCCATAAAACGGGGTTCATCACACCTGCCTCAGAGAAATGCATGAGGTTTAAATGAGGGAACATGAAAGTCCTGGTCGCCACGCTGAGCGTCGGTTTCCTAATCTGTAAAACCTGCTTCCCAGAGTTGTCTGGATTAAGAGGGGGCAGTCCCAGCACCCAGCAGGCACACGGCTTGGCACATGGCAAGAGCTTACTAAGCTCGCTTGGAAAACAGCCCGGTCCGAGATAGTGTTTCAGAGAAGGAAGCCAAATCCAAGCCAGCTTTCTAGTTGTTAGTTTTTGTTTATTACAATGTACTTCATTACACAGCATATCCCCTCCACTAATGCCCCTGTTTTTACTTCCTATGAATGAGAATTTTCTGTGCCATTTTTTCTATACACATGGGTCATGGAGATTTAAGTAATTCTATCTATCTATCTATCTATCTATCTATCTATCTATCTATCTATCATCTATCTTTTATTTATTTATTTTATTATGGCCGGATCAGCCTGCTCTGGGGTGGGGCTGGCGCAGCATGTGGTGCCAGGGATCGAATCATGGTCCCTGTGGTTGCCTAAGCTTTCCTAAGCAGATGCTTTAGACTGCTGAACCATGTCACCAGCCCTATCTATCTATTGACAGCACCTTGCTATGTTGTCCACAACGGCCTTGAACTCCTGGGTTTAAGTGATCCTCCTGCCTCAGCCTGCCAAGTAGCTGGGACTACAGGTGACTGCCCCTACACCTAGCAGATTTTTAGTAATTCTTAAAACCTGGTGAAGGAAAAGTAGATTTCATATTATAAGTTTCATTATCATACAGACTGAAGTACACATTCCTCTGTTACTTTGCAGAATCTCCATGACTATGGCTTTATTTAACCGTAACAGCCCTGTCAGGTCAGGGATGCTATTGCCATTTCTCTATGAGTCATCTTGTCATTGCTATGACCAAATACCTGACATCAGCAGTTTAAAGGAAGAAAGGTTCATTCTGACTCATGGTCTGAGAGTTTTCGGTCTGTTCCTGGGGGCCTGAGGTGGGGCTTCACGCTAGAAGGGCAGCTGTTCACCTCCTGGTGGCCAGGACACAGACAATGAGTGAAAGAGCTGGAAAAAAGGAAAATGGGACAAGACCGAGTCCTCAAGCCACTCCTACCCATCCACTCCCTTCAACTAGGTCCTGCCTCCTGTTTCCAACACCTGCCAGTAATGCCATTAAATTATGATTCCATCAGTGGATCAATCACAGATGGATGGAGTTAGAGACCTAACAATCAAATCATCTTCGGGAAAGCCACACTTTTGAACACATGAGCCCTGAGGAGGGAGTGGAGATCTAACACATGCCCATTATACAGACTGTAAAACTGAGGCTCAGAGAGAGTGAGGAGACTTGCTCAGACCAAAACTGCTTCTCCTCTGGAGTTCGCTAGGCGCAGAGCAGTGTCCCCTTGTTCCCCTCCATCCATCCCTCCATCTGTCCCGCGCTGGGCTCCTAGGACAGGATGAGGGTGTCTCCTGGTCCCTCATGTGCCAGGTCTTCGCACACCAGAGGAAGGGGCAATCTATGACAGTGAGACTCAATATTTATGGAGGGCCTACTGTGCATAGATTCCTCACCGTTCAGGTGCCACCACTTTTGAGGTAGATGTGGTGCTGAGGAATGAGCATTTTATCACTGGCCAGGAGGAGAGGGACGGGAACTTGCACAAAAGACGGTGCCCAACAATGGGTGCTGCCCCCCACGCAGCGAAATGAAGTGGGGAAAGGACATATTTGGCCCACAGTGTGGGGATGGGGTCCCGAGCGCTGGGCATTCGTCCAGCTCCTGCTACAACTGCTCCCCACCACCCCGAGATTGGCCAGAAACTGGAACCTGTGGCTATGAGCATCCGGAAGTGGGAAACACTCGGCCGCAGCCTCCGCAGCTCCCTACTGGGCGGTGGACCTTGGATGAGGCTTCTGCTCCCTGTGCTCCCCACCACAGGAGGTCCCCGTCCCGCGGAATCGCGGTGCTCGCACCAGGCAGGGAGGGGCCAGGCTCGTGGCGCGCCCCCAAAGCCCGCGGAGGCGGCCGGGCCCTCCCCAGCGCGGGGCGGGGCTGTGGCCAGGCGCCCTTTATCTGCAGCCGGGAGGCCCCAGAGGCCACAGCCGGCTTCGGGCGCTGTCTGAGGCGCCGGTGAGTGGCCCTGGGAGAGCGAGCCGGCTGGGAGCTGGGGACGCGGGACGCGGAGGGTGTCCCTGCTCCCGAGCGTGGGGCGGAAGTGGGGCGCGGCCTAGGGAGCACCTGGCTGGGGTGGAAGCAGGACCGGGAAACAGCTCGGAGGCAGCAGAAAGAAGGAGCAGGGCTGGGCGCTTCTGGGGACGAGTGGAGGAGACCCCGAGAGGGGTGGGGAGGGCCCTGGGCAGGGAGCAGGGCCAAGGAAGAGGGAGGAAGGGCAAAAGGAGGGATGGAGAAAGGAAGACGTCCGTGAGGAAGTGGCCAGCCGGCTGCTGGGTTCCGGGAGTGGGGGTCCTGCAGGCCCGTGGATAAGAAGCGCCGCCCTACCTGGCTTCTTCTAGGAGAAGGAATCTAGGTGACGGGGGGCCAATACGGGGTGAGTGGTCCCAGTTGGGGAACCAGACCCGAGGACATAGCCTGCTGAGGGCCTGGGGTGGGGGGCTGTCGTCCAGGCTCCTGCACTTTTCTCGGCTGGGGGGGCGGTGTCTCCCCTGGTGTCAGACAGCTTGATTTCCTCAGAGGCAGGGAAGTGCAGAGGGGGCCCCACGAGCACTCCCCCCACGCCTTGGTAACTTTCCGGGTGATGGGTTTTCGGAGCCTGGCTGCCCCTGTGGGAGAGCCCGGAACTCCACCGTGGAGCACCTGTCCTCAGTGTCCCAGCTTTCTGTCATGGGGCTTGTGTTGGCTCTGGACCCCTTGGGAGGGACCGTCTTGCTCCAGCCTCTGTTCCCCTGCCCGGAGGGCCCTGCCTGGCCGCAGTGCAGCTCAGGTCCCGTGCCTTTAGTCCTTGCTGGGGACTGTGGCCAGCTTGCCAAGCCTCTCTGGGCTGTGGTGAGTCTGCAGTCCCCGGAAGGATTTCCTTAAGAATGACTTTGTTTTGTTCTGAGGACATTTCGGAGTACAAAGGGAGCACTAAAGTGAGCTCACAAGCAAATCATAAGTCTCTATTAAGCCTGAGAAATGGAGGGGCTTTTTCTTAAGCTCAGCAGGTTGGCTGAGCTGGGGAATTGGTTTGCAGTGAAGGTGACCCACTTGCTGAAAGATGGGGAGGCCGGCCAGGGAGGAAAATTCTGCTCATCCAATTTGTGTCCACTGCTGGGTACCTGGGAGTTCACTCTAGGGGTATTAGGGCTGTGGGGTGGTGGTGAAGAGGAGGAGCTGTTTTCACAGTCAGGCAGACCTTCCCACCTCCAGAGCAGGGGCAGCAGCTTAGCCTTGACCTTGATACCTGTGAAGGACCTAGGGTAAGATCTTGAAAGAGCAAATAAAATCCGAAAAGTACAGTAGATACTGTGAAGGGGGAAAAAAGCTGGTCAAAGGGAAGGAACAACCAGGACAAGGGAAAGGAGAAAAGAAAGAAAGAAAGAAGGGAAAAAATATATATGTATATACACAGGATAGCTTGGAGAATTGTAGTGTTGATTTCTGCTGGTCTTCTGAGAGGAGCAGTTAATGCTTTTTTTTTTTTTTTCTCTTTTTATTCATTTATCTTTGGACCAATTTTGCATGCTTATATTTGGTGATCTGAACAACTAATTTGAAGACAACAATATGCAATATAACAACCATTGTTGAATGCCTGTAATCCCAGCACTTGGGAGGCTGAGGCAGGAGGATCAGTGCGAGTTCAAGACCAGCCTGGGCTACAAAAGTGAGCTCGAGGCCAGATTGAACTGGGGCCCCTGTGGTTGCCTAAACTTTCCTAAGTAGACGCTTTAGACCCCTGAGCCATCTCGCTGGCCCGGCATTATATAATCTTTAAGAGAAAATGCTGAGCAGCCAGAGCCCAGAAAAGGAACAATGACTATTTTTCATGCTAGAAGGGAGACAACAAAAGAAGTGGAATGATAACCAAATAATGCTGGTGATAGATGCCATTTAAACAGGGTGTGAATTCCAGAAGACGGAGTATTCCTACCCTAGGATCTTGCCATTGAGTATGAGCTTGCTGGGTTCAGTTTTCCCAGGGCTGTCTTTTCAACTTCTCCATTCACTGTTGGAACTCTAGTTGCCTGAACATAGTGGGGCTAAGATAAATATTGTTGGAATGTCCCAGGGTCTCTAGCACCCTTAGCGCTCATTGGTGAATTCACTCTCTCCCTTGACATTTGAAGAGAGAGGGTCAGGAGGGTCAGAAAGGACTTGTCTAAGCTCACCCAGGGGATGAGTGGCTGGGCCAGCAGTGGCCAACAAAGAGTGGAACCACCTCTGCACCAGCCAGCGATAAGAATCACTTGGGTTTGCTTTCACAAGAGTCTACGAGGTAGCTGTTCTTATTCTCTGATCATAATGGAGGAATGAAGCTCAGAGAGGTTAAAGAGCTTTTGCAGTTTCCCAGCAAGGGAGGAAGGAGCTACTCTGACAGACAGAGGAGCTCTCGCCAGAGACCTGGAGGGCTTTGCCTTCAGCTCTGGCCAGACTTTTTTTGTTTTTTTTTTTTTTAAACTTTAGTTATTTGTTTATGTTATAGCCAGCTCAGCCTGCCCTGGGGGTGGGGCTGGTGCAGCATGTGGTGCGGGGATCGAACCCTGGTCCCTGCGGTTACCTAAGCTTGCCTAAGCAGGTGCTTTAGACCACTGAGCCATTTCACTAGCCCTCTGGCCAGACTTGAAAGCCTCTAGGCATTCTCCAAGGCATGCCCATGCCAACAATCAATTGAGGGTTCTTTGGCTCAATTCAGGTGGAAATCTTATATATTTTTTGTATATATATATTTTTTTAGGGGAGGGTCTACAGGGTGTTCAGGGTCTCACAATAGATAGGATATGTAGTGATCCACCCGTTTACAGCCTCCCAAGAGCTGGGATCATAGGTGCCACCACTCCCAGTTTCCACAGGGGTGGGGCCAACATGGTAGACCCAGGGATCGAACCCCTGGCTCCTGAACCTGCTTGCAGGTGCTTTAACGGAAATCTTAAATTGGCAAAGTGCATTGGTGCTAGCGGCCCTGATGATACCAGTTGACACCAGTTAAAGCCAGATGCCACCAGCTGATGTTGCCGGTAGCTGGTCTCTGCTGCAAATCTTCCCGGGCTGCCTCTTTCAGATGCTCTCCAAGGCTAACAGCCCTGAGTGTTTGTGACTTTTAAAAGTAACTGCTGTGTTTACATGGTTCACAATCAGAATTCAGAGTAGATTTTCAGGACTTTACAAGCCCATACTGCCCAAGAAAAAAGTCACGAGTGGATTTATAGAACCACCAGAGCGAGGATTTGGTTGTACCTGTGCTGTAGTATGGTCAGTCAGTACACCGAGGGGACCCTCCCAGGCCAATTCCAGGAGTGAGAGGAGCGCTGCTTGTAGCCCCAGAAGGCCTGTAATTGGTGTAAACCTGAGCCTGTGGATTGGCCCAAGCTGGTCCTAACTCAGGCCTTGTCATCTGAGGCTATTGAATGGTCCAAATTCAATTCTGTTGCGTGGTTTAAATCTGAGCTTGCCGCAGTCAGGGTGGACATCTTCTGGAGTGGGTCAGGGTGTCCAGGACAGCTGCGGCTGTCAGGATGGCAGCTAGGCAGAATGTCAGAGGACTTGGGCTGTTTGATTGACAGCTGCCTCACCTCCATGAAAAATGGAGGGGCCAAGACTGGGGGATCTTCAGAGGGGCTAGGTGCATTAATCACAGCTTATTGGGGAAATTGGGGATGTTGATAATGGGCACAGATCGTTGCTACGTTGGGAATGGTTTCCTTGCCATTTCTTCAGAGCATTGGGAAGGAGGGATGACAGCAGCGAGGCACTTTGTGTCAAAGTGGCCTGGAGGGCCTGGTGGGTGGCAGGAGGAATCAGAGCAAGCTGTCTCAGTCCCTCCTCAGGACTGGGAGGGAGTGGAAGGAGGGAAGGCAGTGGGCATGACAGCCCTCAGCCAAGCCATGACCTTCTCCAGCCTCCACAGGACAGAGGAGAGTCAGGAGCGTCTTGTCCGTCTCCCCCAGGCTGGGCCACGTGCATTCCAGGTTTCCCGCTTGCATTGCCTGTCCCCTGTGCCCTCACACCTTGGGACAGGGCTTCTGGGGACATCTGTTTCCTGGGATGTCGCTTCCAAGCCACCTCCCTTGCATCTGTCGGCAGGTGCCAGTTTTCAGGCCTCTGAGAGCCCAGAGGAATTACTCTGAAAGGGATTTTCTGAGAACAACTTAATTATTAAATAAGGTCAGTGTCCTCAGAGGTCCAAACTCCAGCCAGATTTCCCTGGTCCCTACATACACATCAAGGATAAAGTAAATGTTTAAGGGGACACATTGACCAATCCAGTGGCACTAGTTGTTGGGAGTTAAAGGAGGACTGAGGTTTTTGGAGAACCCTGGAGAAATCTCTTTGGTTGGGGATATTTTAAATATATTCATAATAGTAATGACAGTCATATACTGAGTCTCTAAACTGTGCTTAAGCTTAGTTCTAGTAAATTTAATTTTTGCAACAATCTAAGAGGTAAGTAGTATTGAAGCTCTCATAAGGGAGCTAAGGATCAGAGAAGGTGAGTCACTTATCTAAGGTCACACAGTGCTGTGTTATATAATCTAGTGCCAACCGCAGTCATCCACGTCTGAAGTTCATCTCCTTTTCCAGTCTTTCTACTGTCAGCTTTCTTTTTTATTCTTATCTTCCTTTCATTCTGATTCTCACCATGTAGAGCATATAAATCAGCCAAGTTCCCCGACCTCTACCAACTGGTCCTGAATGCTTGTTCCCAAGCCCAGTTTTGCTCTGACTGTGGGATCTAAGACAAGTGACTTTTCAGCCAGTCCTTGGCTTTTTTTGCATGTCTCATGCAGGAGTTAGTGGTGAGCTGAGTCCTGGCTAGGAGGATGCTGTGTGGGAACCCTGAAAGCGGGGGAGAGGTCTGAGAGGTTGTCGTCAGCCCCACTGTCTGGTGACAACATACAAAAAGCCCCACCCTAGTGTCCTTCACCTATGGAAGTGTCACCAGTACTTGGGATCTGGTGACTTGTGCAGTCCTATGGCAGAATTCATCAGCCTTGCCAGGTTCACAGAGGCCTGAAAACTGGCACCTGCTGACAGATGCAAAGGAGGTGGCTTCGAAGCGATATCCGTGGAGACTCATGTCCCCAGAATCCCTGTCCCAGGGTGTGAGGGTGACGTGAGCAGGCAACCTGGAATGCACGTGGCCCAGCCTGGGGAGAAACACCCCCAAGTACGCAGAGCAGTCTGGGAGGCTGGACTGAGCAGGAAAGGGCCGGGCCTAGCAGTGCAGTGGACAGGCTGTTTAGGATGCCGTGTTAGTCCCTGCCGGGCACCCACCCACTTCCTTCTGGCTAGACCTGATTCTTGGCCCTGTTCCCTCCTTTCATTCAGGTTCTCTTTCTGTGGATTAAGGGATTGGGAATGAATTCTGAAAACAGCTATTTAGATGGAACAGAGCCTACTGACTAAAGGAAACAGGGCTAGTGTGGTGGCACACACCTATAGTCCCAGCACTGGGGAGGCTGAGGCAGGAGGCTTATTGCCAGTTGGAGACCAGCCTGGGCTACAAAGTGAGCTCAGGGCTAGCATGGACTGCATAGCAAGAGCCTGTGTCAAATAAAACGACAAAAACCAAAACAATAAAACAACCCCCCCCCAAATAAAAACAACAATAACAAAAAACCCAACCATGGCCAGTGAGATAGGTCAGCAGACTAAGCGCATGGTTAAGCAAGCTAAGGACTGGGGTTTGATCCCTGGCACCACATGCCACACTGGCCCTGCCCCTGGGTGCACTGAGCCAGCCACAGAGATGGGGTGTGGTGGCGTACGCCTGTAATCCCAATACTGGGGAAGCTGAGCCAGGAGGATCACTAGGATCCTGAGCTTCATAGTGAGACCTTGTACTAAATACATTAAAACATTTGTTTATTTATTTGGTATAAGGTCTTATTATGCAGCTCAGACTGGTAGTGATCCCCCTGTCTCAGTCTCCCCAGTGCTGGGATTACAGTTGTGTGCCACCACGCCCAGTTTTGGTGGCTGGCACAGCGTGTGGTACCAGGGATTGAATCAGGTCCTTGCGCTTGCCAGCCTGGTGCTTAGACCACTGATGTATCCCCCTGGCCCTAGGGAGGTTCTTATGCTCAGGGCGGAAGTGGCTTTGTGACTTAGTGCGTTCACAGGGGCTTCTAAACCTGCCCTGTGCTGGGCACTCTGGAGTGGCAGCAGTGGAATAGTCCTCCGGGGCTCCGTGATACGTGGCACCCTTGTGTGGTGGCATGATGGTCAGTTTAACTCCAGCCTCCACTCAAGGGACTTCAAGGTCCTCATGCAGGAGCAGCTCCGATGCCAGTCAGGCCCGGGCTTAGCTCCTCGCTGCCCTGGATAGCAAGTCCCTTCACTGGCTCAGGTTGCGTGTAAGTGAGTTAGCTGGCTTTGGGGGTGATCGCAGGGCTGCTGGTGGCAAAGACTGTAGATTTTTTTTATCCTGTCTGTATAGATGCTGGAGCTGGAGGGGCGCCTATAGGTAAAAATGGACCCAAAACCTAGATGCAGAGTCCAGAAGGCTAATGATTACTTGGTAGTGGGATAGGGGCAAGATTATCAGGTAGGTTTTTCAGTAGATACCTGAGTTCGTGGATTAAGCAGCAGGTACCAGGCAGGACAGTCTATCCTTAGGCACTGGCTGACAGCATTTGCCTCCTTGTCTTGCAAAGGTCAGCTGAATGCAGAGGTCAGAAGCACAGCTTGGGTTCAGCATGTGTTTTTCCACTTCCTGGCCAGAGAGGTGGATGAGGTACTTAAGGTCTCCGTGCCTCAGTTTCCTTGTCTGGAAAGTGGAAGCAATAGTATGTTTGTGACAGGATTGACGTGAAGCTTGGGTCACTTACATATAACTATCAGGGGCTGGTCAATCCCCCAGTCATCTGGGGGAGGCTGTGACAAAGGATACAAGAGACAGGCAATAATTTAAAATGTAAAGCAGGTTCTGAGGGTCAGAGTTCTTTAAAAAAAATCTATCCATCCATCCATCCATCCATCCATCTAAATCTTTTTATTTTTTTGGTACAGGATCTCACAACGCAGAACAGACTCATAGCGATCCTCCTGTCTCAGCTTCTCCAGCACTGGGATTACAGGCATGCACCACATACCTGTTTTCAGGGCTGGCAGAGTGTGCCTAGGGTTCCAGGACTGGCATGGCATGTGGTACCGGGGATTGAACACAGTCATTGCGCTTGCCAGGCAGGTGCTCAGACTGCTGAGCTATCTCCCTAGCCTGAGGGTCAGAGCTCTTCTTAGGCCAAAACCAAGAATCTCGGAACTCTTTGCTCTTTATTGAGTGCGCACAGCTGTTCTAGGAAACATGTCGGGAGATCTCAAGAGCAGAGGAGTGGAGGGCACTGATGGCAAGCAAGGTCTAGTGAGAAACAAAGTGTTATGTCGTTGGTTAATGGGAAGCTTATCTTCGTATTTACTTCTGTAGAATTTTGTAGCAAAGTCCCCAGCTGAAATGCTATCTTGCCCTCCGAGACTCACAGCGCCTGGGTCCTAGAGACCTTCACTGAGACCAGTGGCCAGTGAGAGTTTTGTTTCCTGGTGCCAACTGTTGGCTTGCCAGACCCAGTAGGCCTAGGACAGCTCCGGACTTTTAATGTGGAAGGCCAATTTATGGATTTGTGGCTCACTCAGGATTGGCTCCACCAGGAGCACGCTTGACGTGGTGCCTGCCAGAGTGGGTGCTGATGAACTTTTGCTGCTGTTTGTTTGCCTGCCTCTACTGGACCACAGTGTTCCCGGGAGCAGGGATGGAAACCTTTTCTGCCGCACCCTTTGTTGAATCTGGCACAGGTTCTGAGGCAACGCTGGCTCATTGCTTGCTCAGTGAATGAATGAATGTATGAAAAGATGGGTTTCTCTTTGCTCTTTTCTGCAGTATTAGGATGGATCTCAGGGGCCTTGTACATACTAGGCAAGCACTCTACCACGGAGCTAGATCCTTCTTCTTTTTTTTAATGTATGTATTTGGTACAGGGACTCACTACGCAGCTCAGACTCATAGTGATCCTCCTGTTTTCAGCCTCCCCAACACTGCAATTGTAGGCGTGTACCACCATCCCCGAACTTGGTTGCCTGGCTCAGTGTGCCCAAGGGCGGGGTGAGCCAGATCCTTAACCTGCTTTATTTTATTTTGTGATGAGGTCTTGCTAGGTTGTCCAGTCTGGCCTTGATCTTTAGTTCCCCTGTGTCTGCCTCCTGGGGAAGCTGAAGTACAGGAAATCGTGGAGGCACCAGGGAGGGAAAGGAAGTTGGCTCAGGGTGTGACTTTGGAGTTCCGTGGGAGATGAGGCGGGTGCAGTCTTGAGGGCCTCAAGTGCTGTGATGAGGGGTTAGATTTAATTTATTTGGAATAGCAACCATAGCAGTGGTAGGAGGGGCTGCAAAGTGGGGGTGTGGCTAAGGGATAGGACTGTTCCTATAGGATTGGTGGGTACCTAGGGACCCATAGGGAAAAAGTTGATTTCTCAGCTGGGTCTTGAAAGGTGTGAAACATGGTCAGGATGTTACCACATTTTTATTTCATTCAGCAAATACTCTGGCTTGTTAAGCACTGATATTCACTAAATAATGAGACAAACTTCCTACTCTAATGATTTTAATGGCCATAAGGAGTTTATACTAAAGGGTCGTCAGATGGTAGCACTCAAGTAGGGAAATTGGGGGTCAGGGAAATTGTTATAGAGGAAGTGGATTTTGAGGAATGAAAAGGAATTTTCTGGGTAGGCAAGATGAGGAAAGTGACTCATGCAAAGGGACCACCTCATGCAAAACACACTCAAAGCAGCAGCCCCAGGGCTTTGGGGAGGCTGTGACTGGATTTAAAATACACTGTGGTTGAGCTGGAAAGCTGCAGAAGGGAGGGGGAACCTGATCACACAGGGTAATGAAGTCAGCAGGAGCGCCTTGCAATAAGTAGAGATGGAGGCAGTAGGCGTGTTAGGAAGGTCATTGCACCAAGAGGTTAATAAAGATGGTGGCACAAACTTAGGGGCTGACAGAGCCTGTCCCCATGTGTTCCACATGATAGGTCTGGCTGTTGCAGGATAGAGACCAGCTGGGACTGCTGATTAGAGCCTGAGCCGGAGAGGAAGTGGCAGAGGGAGGAGCCTTGTGAAGGAGTGCAGTCCTCAGATGTTTCCTGGGCACCTACTATGTGACATGCTAAGGGCCTAGAATACACCAGGAAACAAAGAGCATTCTTGCTTTCATAAGGCCAGAGCTGAGATCCTCTCTAGGACAGTCCTTCCCTCCTTAAACTTCGCCAGGGAATGTAGAGGAGAAAGTGAGACCCAGCAGTGGGGCTGCTGTTGGGGACCAGGAGGACACCAGCCTCCTAAATTCACTCTGGCCTCTCTCCCAGATCTCTGCCCAGTCTTCCAGCCATGGCCACGGCAGAAGCCCAGAAGTTCAGCCACCTGCTATCCAGTCTGTGGCATGCTGGCCAGGAGTCTCTGCAGCCCAAGCCCGTCTTCACAGTGGACAGAGCCCAGGTACCGCCCCTCTTCTGGAAGCCGTACATCTACGCTGGCTACCGGCCACTGCATCAGAGCTGGAGCTTTTACTTCCGCACGCTGTTCCAGCAGCACAACGAGGCAGTGAACGTCTGGACCCACCTGCTGGCCGCCCTGGGGCTGCTGCTGCGGCTGGCCATCTTTGTGGGGACCGTGGACTTCTGGGGAGACCCGCATGCCCTGCCACTCTTCATCATCGTCCTTACCTCCTTTATCTATCTCTCCTTCAGCTCCCTGGCACACCTCCTGCAGGCCAAATCTGAGTTCTGGCATTACAGCTTCTTCTTCTTAGACTATGTCGGTGTGGCTGTGTACCAGTTTGGCAGTGCCCTGGTGCACTTCTACTATGCCATTGAGCCTGCCTGGCATGCCCAGGTACAGGGCATTTTCTTGCCCATGGCTGCTTTTCTTGCCTGGCTTTCCTGCATGGGTTCCTGCTATAACAAATACACCCAGCAGCCAGGTTTGCTGGGCCGCATTTTCCAGGAGGTGCCCCAGGCCCTGGCCTATGCCCTGGACATCAGCCCTGTGGTGCACCGCATCCTGCTGTCCCCTCACCCTGCTGATGACCCTGCTCTTCTCTACCACAAGTGCCAGGTGGTCTTCTTTCTGCTGGCGGCTGCCTTCTTCTCTACCGTCATGCCTGAGCGCTGGTTCCCTGGCAGCTGCCACGTCTTTGGGCAGGGCCATCAAGTTTTCCATGTGTTCCTGGTGCTATGCACTCTGGCTCAGCTGGAAGCTGTGACACTGGATTACGAGGCCCGGCGGCCCATCTACGAGCCCCTGCATACCCGCTGTCCCCACAATTTTTTTGGCCTCTTTTTGCTCACCGTGGGCAGCAGTGTCCTCACTGCACTCATTCTCAGCCAGTTTGTAAGGCGCAAGCTCAATCAGAAGACCAAGTGAGGAAGCATGGCGGCCAATGGGGAGGATGGTGTAGGGGAGTCCGGGGTCCAGGCTAGGCTCTGGATGGGAGCAAGACCTAGCAACATTGTGTCTAACCCACACTGACTCCCTGCACACAGCTCAACTGCCAGGGTGGCGCTGTTCAGTCCTTGGACTTGGGGACTGGCTAGGAGCTTCTGGAGTCAACTTGGGGCCCTCCCAGCTCCTTCCCCAGAAGAAAAGAATGAAGGCTGTGGGCCCCTGTGGCGTGTTCCTTCAGTGCCTCATGAGGGTGAAGGTCAGCTTGGATCAGGATCCCCATTTGAGACTTTCGGGTTGCCTTGTTAGAAGGTGAAAAATGCAGGCCAGAGTCACATTTGAGCTGGAGAAAGGGGAGGCCTCGGCAGGCCACCTCAGCTGCCACTGCACTGGGGAAGGGAAAGGGCACGCGCAGATACTGGTGGGATCTTACATGCTGTGAGCCTGGATTGCCAAGAGCCCAAAAAAGTGAAGATGATGCGAGACAATCCCACTCAGTGCCCTGTATCTCCGCAGTCACCACACAACAGCGAGCCCCCAAGTGTCCTACCTTTGCCATGTGTCCCAGCTGTTCCCAGATTCTTTCCCAGTTTGTTTGTTCATGATTTAACTATTTGTTCAGTGTTTCCCAGGCCACTGGCTGGGTCCTGTGGATCAGAACAGGATGACCAAGCCTTTGATACCAGAATGAAACTACATTGGGAATAATCTGTGCTGCCTGGGGTTTAGAGCTAGGCCGAAGGAATAGGAGTTTGCGGACAGATGGGTGTGTGAGAAGGGGGTTGGGGGGGAGCTGTACAAAGGCCCAGAGGTACAAGGCTGGAGCCAGGGGTGGGCTGGTCTCATGTACTGGATATAATAAAGTGACTGCCACAACTGCTGATTTTGTTTCCTGTCACAGAAAGAGGAACCTACCTACCTATAATATTTGGGGGATTTTCCAGAAGAAGTGGGGAGGGGGACTGGGGGGGAGGTGGGTTCCTGGGGTTGGCCACAGGGTTGGAGAGAAGAGCAGATCCTGTCTTATCTGGATTGGGGCCCTATTTTATTTTATATCTGTATAGACAGATGTATGACATTTTTGGTAAGGAAGTGGGGAGGAGTTTTATTAAGTTTTAAAAGTAGTTACAAGAATATGTTTTATATATATATATATATATATATACACATATATATATATATTCCTACTTTATAATTTGACATATTTCTTTTTTTTTTAAAGTTTATTTTATTTTAAATCTCATTTATTTGTGTTATGGCCAGCTCAGCCTGCCCTGGGGGTGGGGCTGGCACAGCATGTGGTGCCTGGGATTGAGCTTCCGTCCCTGCAGTTGCCTAAACTTTCCTAGGCAGGCGCTTTAGACTGCTGAGCTATGTTGCCAGCCTCAAGATTTCAGATTTTGTTTTTTCCTTCAGTCAAGGATTTTTATGTTAACATTTTTGATTTGTTAGTTTTTCAAGACGGGGTCTTGTTACACAGTCCAGGCTGGACTTTTTATTTTAGGCAGAGTCTCACTATGTATTCCAGGCTGCCTCGAACTCTCATAGATCCTCCTGCCTCAGCCTCTCCAGTGCTGGGATTACAGGTGTGCAACACTATGCCTAGTTGGGCTAGCCTTTATATGTAAATTTTTGTAATATTCCTTTTTCCACAGTACACAGCTATATATGTACAATGAAAGAAAAATTACAAAATAAAGGTAAAACCCCAAGATGAGTATCATTTCACTGCTACAATACTGAGATACTGGGCCGGCGAGATGGCTCAGTGGTCTAAAGCGCCTGCTTAGGCAGCCACAGGGACTGTGGTTCGATCCCTGGCACCACATGCTGCGCCAGCCCCAGCCCTAGGGCAGGCTGAGCCAGCCAGAACACAAATAAAGGAGATTAAAAAAAATAATAAAGTCAATTAAAAAAAAATACTGAGATGCTGAGGAGCTATGTAATGTAATATACTAAATACTTTTTTTTTTTTTTTTTTGTCTTTTTGAGACAGGGTCTCGCTATGCAGTTCAGGCTGGCCTTGAGCTCACTTTTGTAGCCCAGGCTGGCTTCGAACTCACACCGATCCTCCTGCCTCAGTCTCCCAAGTGCTGGGATTACAAGCATGCACCACCATGCCCGGCCAATATATTAAATACTTTATGTAGAATAAAACATACAGTATATCAAACACATGGGCTGGGGCTATAGCTCAAGGGTGCTTGCCTAGCTATTGCAAGGCCATGGATTGAGAGTACACACACACACACACACACACACCCACCCACCCACCACTGGAGATGGTGGTCAAGCCTTTGCATTTCCAAAGGATTCCAGAAGTTATAAAGTACTTTCGCAAATGTTACCTCACTTGAGGTTTAAAATTCTAGAAGCATTGAAAGCAAGACTGAAGGTTAGTTTGTTTAAGCCACAGTATTGACCACATCCGGTCTCCTGGGCTCAAGGAGTCTCAGCTCCCCAAGAGCTGGGGCCACAGGTGTGTGCCACCACATCCGCTGAAAATCTGGTTCTTTACTCCCAAGTTTTCGCTGCCTGTTTTCAAAACTATCTTTCATGACTTCGTAGTATTAGACTACTGCTGTTTTAATTATGAAAATAGTTCACAACACCGAGTGGTGTTGAGGACCCCAGCTCTAGATGTTGCTGAGGATTCAGCTGTGCAACTTTGCGCCTGGAGGTTTTATGGTCACAGTTAAAAAAATTGCAGTTAAGAAAAACGAAAGAAGCCGGTCGTGGTAATCACACGTCTGTAATCCCAGCACTTGGGAGGCTGAGGCAGGAGGATTGGTGCAAGTTCGAGACCAGTATGGGCTACAAAAGTGAGCTCAAGGCCAGCCTAACTGCATAGTGAGACCCTGTCTCAAAAAGACAAAAAAAGAAAAACGAAAAAAATGGGCGTTTCCGGGCTGGTGAGATGGTTCAGTGGTCTAAAGCGCCTGCTTAGGAAAGCTCAGGCAACTGCAGGGACTGCGGTTCGATCCCAGGCACCACATGCTGCGCCAGCCCCACCACCAGGGCAGGCTGGGCCAGCCACAAAATAAATAAATAAACAAGCAAACAAATAAATAAAAATTAAAAAAAAAAATCCCCAAGCCAGAAAATTTCCTTAAAAAAAAAAAAAAAAAAGGGCGTTTCCGGCCTGACGCCGAGAAGCCTTCCACTCCCACACCAGCTTTTCTGGAACGTTTCTCGAGCTACCCCGGGCTCCGAAAGAACACAAGCCCTACGCGCACGCGCGGATCTGCCCTGGCATTGGGCGGGGCTCCGCAAAAGGGCGGGGCCGGCGTCTGACGGCGGCGGCGTGGCTCCGCCCCCCGCGTTGGCGCGCGATCTGAAAGGCTGAGGTAGTTGTGTGGCTTCCCCGAGGCTTTCCTGTGGTACCCTGATCCCGCGCGGCCTTAGGCTCTGTCTGAACGGCGCCCATGAAACGGAGAGGCCCACAGGAGGAGGCGTGCGGCGTGTGGCTGGACGCGGCGGCGCTGAAGAGGCGGAAGGTGCAGGTGGGTCTGTGTGGGGAGACGGGAGGGCCTGCAGGCGCGAGAGGTGAGGAGTTTGGGGGACTGCGGAGGAGGTCTGAGTTAAGTGCTGGCCGAGAAAGGACAGCTCTGGGCACTCGCCAGCAGAGGGGTTGGCGTCTGAAGAAAGTTGAAAAAAATGGGATGTGGGGAGGGAGGAGAGGCGCAAGCGGCAGAGAGGAGCGGACTTTATACTGCGGGTCGCACTGAGCGACATTCCTGTCCCTTTTTTATTTTTATTTTGAGACAAGGTCTCGCGAAGTTGGGCAGGCTGGGCTCAAACTGGTGAGCCTTCTGCCTCAAACTGTCAGAGTACTGGGACTGCGGGTGGGTGGCATACCCGATGTAAGCAATTACAGTCTAACAAATTAAGATGATTTAGGTGAAATGGGAGAATACTTAGAAAGTCACAGGCTACTAAAAATTAAACTTGAGGAGAAACGATCTAAATAGCCCTCTCACAGAGACTGGTAATTTTAAAACTTACTGCAAAGAAGAGTGCAGGTCCAGATAGCTTCACTGGTGAATTCCACCAAGTATTTAATGTATTAATACAAATCCTACACACACTCTACCCAAAAGATAGAAGAGAGGAATGTATTTCCCAGTTCATTCTGAGGCTAATGTTTCCCTGGTACCAAAACTAAAAGTAGGCATCACAGAAAAATTATGCTCTAATATCCTTTATGAAACCACATTTAAAAAGTACCAAGCAAAGCCATCTATGGTGGTGCCTGTCTGTTATCCCAGCACTTGGGACGCTGAGGCAAAAGGATTGACATAAGCTTGAGGCTATCTTGGGCTACCTAGTGAGCTCAAGGCCAGCCTGCAGACAGTGAGACCCTGTCTAAAAAAGCAAAACCAAAAAGTATTAAAAAGAGAAAGACTTGGTTAAAAAGCAGTGGCCTGCAGACAGTGAGACCCTGTCTAAAAAAGCAAAACCAAAAAGTATTAAAAAGAGAAAGACTTGGTTAAAAAGCAGTGAGGGAGAGTGAACATTCCAGAAATAGTGTGAATTGTGCTATAGATACATAAATGGAAGGGATATTGGAGAAGCAAAATGAAAGTCAGGAAAGTCCCAAGACTACCCTTGATTTTGATACTACTGCCAAGTATGTGGACCTCCCCAACCACTCAGGTTTGGTAATTCACTGGAAAGACACATAATTTACTGAAAGCTGTTATGCTCTTGGTTACAGTTATCAGCAGAGTGATACAGATGAAAGTTAGCCAGTAGCAGGGGAGGAGGGCACAGAAGGCAGAATCTAGAACTTGAAGCCTAACTAACACTAAAGCTTCCAGGGTCCTCTCACTGTGAAGCACTGGACAACTCCTGCTTTCAGCAACTGTGTGATTCACAGAATACTACTAATCGTGGAAATTTACTTGAGTCTTAGTGTCCCAAGTTTTTACTGGGGCTCAGTCACAGTAAAAGCCGTGGATGACTGTAGTTTCCAGCTCTTGCGGCGGTTAAACTGAAACTGCATAGCTCCAATCGCTAGCACAGCTCACTTTTTTTTTTTTTTTAATTTTATTTATTTATTTATTTGTTTGCTTGTTGTGTTTGTTTGTTTCTTTATTTATTTATTTTGTGGCTGGCTCAGCCTGCCCTGGTGGTGGCGCTGGCGCAGCATGTGGTGCCGGGGATCGAACCGCAGTCCCTGCAGTTGCCTGAGCCTTCCTCCGCAGGCGCTTTAGACCACTGAACCATCTCGCCGGCCCCTTTAGCTCACTTTGTATCCCAGGCTGGACTCAAACTCTGCAATGATCCTCCTGCCTCAGCTCCCAGGTTCTGGGATTACAGGCATGCACAACACCACGCCCAGTTAGACACATGTTTTTTGTTTTTTTGCAGGACTGGGGATTGAACTCAGGCCCTTGCACTTGCCAGGTAAGCACTTATTCTATAGAGCTATTTCCCCGGCCCCCGTAGACGCATGTTTAAATAGGACATTATTTCTCTGATGTGAGAAACCTAAAGTGGAAAGAGTGACAAAAATGTATAGTAGATATTCAGATATGGGGAGAAAATGATCAAATGAGAAAAACAAGGGAGCCGGGCGGTGGGCGCACGCCTGTAATCCCAGCACTTGGGAGGCTGAGGCAGGAGGATCGTTGAAAGTTCGAGACCAGCGTGGGCTACAAAAGTGGGCTCAAGGCCAGCCTGAACTGCATAGCGAGATGGTCTCAAAAAAACAAAACAAAAAAAAAAAAAAAGAAAAGAAAAAGAAAAACAAGGGAGGAGGAAAAGGAAGGGAGATGAAAATAGAAGGCAAAAATGGTAACAGAGCTTTTGCAAATAAGGAGTGAAATAAGGGTTGAAGCGGGAAGGGAAGGAGAAAAAAAAAGAAGCAAGATATATCATGTATACAGGTACAAATTCCCCATGACACACCAATAAAAATGCAAAAAAAATTATACGAGATAGTTTAATGGTTGCCTAGGACTGGGGCAAGGAAAATATTTGCACTATAGAAGAGATGATGGTTATGTAACATTGTGGTCAGGATAATAGCTACAGGGTGACTGAAGCAGGAGGATCACTGTGAGTTCAAGGTCAGCCTGAACTGCATAGCAAGACCCTGTCTCAAAAAGACAAAAAAATAATTTACTTTTGCCTCTAGCAGGCAGAAGGATGACTAGTTTGACAGCATCCCAAGCTACATACCAAGACTGCCTCAAAATTGATAGGTTTTTTTCAGGCATTCGGTGTAGCAGAAAAACAGGCAAGAGGAAAAAGGGAAACGGCTTTATTTTCTTTGAAGACAGGGAGAGAATTTGGGAAAGATGAGGGATTCTCAAGTTAAACAAAGGAGGCTGAGGCTTTTATGGCCTTTTGCCGGGGGTGGAGTTTAAAGGGGATGTTTAGATAGCCTGAGGGAACTGATTGGGGGTCTTCCCTGAGGTGGTGGGAAGGGTGAAAGGAAATTTCATCCTGGACTAAGTTGGACAAGGGAAAGATGATTAGTCTTGGGAAGATGGGCTTTTTATTTTTTTTTAAACATATTAAAAATATTTTATTTGCCATGATTGTATTTTTTTTTTTGTATTTTAGGGAAGGGTCTACAGAGTGGTCAGGGTCTCACTACTAGATTGGACTCAGTGATGATCTGCCTGTTTACAGCGCCCCCGGGGGCCAGGGAGATAGCTCCATGGCACAAGTGCCCGCCTGGCAAGTACAAGGTCGTGAGTTTAAACCACAGTCCAGCCAAAGGAAAACAAAAACAAAAACAACACAGCCTCCCAAGACCTGGGATTACAAGTGTGCACCACCACACCTAGTCTCAGTTGCCATCTCAGCGTGTCCCAGGGGCGGGGCCAGCATGGCAGGTCAGGGGACCAAACCCACAGCCCCTATGTCTGCTTGCAGGCACTTTAATCTGCTGAACTATATGCGTTTTTTGTTGTTATTGTTTGTTTGTTTTTGAGGGACCAGGGTTCGAACTCACAACCTCACACTTGCCAGGCAGGCACTTGTGCCACAGAGCTATTTCCCCAGGCCCTCTGCTGAACTATTTGGCTGGCCGTGATGGGCTTTTGTTTTAAGGGCATCAGCCATATTAGATGACCACCATAATGGTTTGTGCAAATCATACTAGGGTTACAACCTGTGAAAAATAAAATTACATAGTGACTTGGATACAGGAAGAAAAAATTGATCTGGGGATGACCTCTAACAGGGAACCTCCAAATGATATAGAGAAAACTGATCTCCCAACCTGAAAATTACCTGGGAAGAGTTCATGTTCTCCAAAACCAAAGAATGAATTTGAGGAACAAATGGAGGTAATCAGCAGAACATATTTATTGAAGGAAAGAAAACTCCTGTCTGAGAAAAGGACAGGAGGGGGGTCCCGAGTGGGTATCCCCCGGAAGCCTTTTCCAGGGACTTTTATAGAGGAAAACCATGCGGTGAGGTGGGTCAACAGTGAAAACCATGGAAACTCGCTTAGGTGGGCATGAGATGGGACAAAGCTGTGGTCAACCAATGAGGGTACAAGCACCGTTGCTCAGGTAAAATTGATTAAGTCCAGGACGAAATGGGAAGGCGAGTCACGTAGCAAGTGAGAGTGAATGCAGAACAGAACTTTATCAGGTAGCCATCCGGTAGTACTCGGCTTAATGATTCTTCTGGCTCCCTCAGGATAATGGTCAGTTTTGGATGTCAGTCTTTAAGGAGGTCAGCATTTGTTCAATCTTTGGTCTTTAGGTCTGGCCCACAGCGGGAGCATCCGTCCCTTCCATAGTTGCTGGATATCTTGCCTTCTGTATTATCTTTTTTGAGAGCCTCGCCCTGACTGCCTATAATATTTCTATCTAACTCGGCTGCCTGCAACAACTTCAAGGCTAGATTGGATTATATAGAAAGACTTTGTCTCAAAGCAAGCAAACAAAACTATTTCTCCAGCTGGTGAGATAGCTCAGCAGTCTAAAGCACCTGCTTAGGCAAGCTTAGGCAGCAGCAGTGTCGTAGTTCCTCTTCTCTCTCATTGTTGGGACAAATACCCAATACTCAAAATGAGGGAAGGAAAGGTTTATTTTGCTCACAGTCACTGGAGGTTTCAGACCATATTCAGCTGGCTCCAAGGCAGAGTGGCACATGGCAGAGGGCAGCCTTTCACGGCCCCTAAGAGCAAGAGCCAGGAGAGAGTAGCAGCAGCTCAAGCAGCTAACTATTGGGGCCGGCGAGATGGTTCAGTGGTCTAAAGCGCCTGCTTGGGAGGCCTCAGGCGACTGCGGGGACTGCAGTTCGATCCCCGGCACCACATGCTGTGCCAGCGCCACCACCAGGGCAGGCTGAGCCAGCCACAAAATGAATAAATAAACAAACACATCAAGCAGCTAACTATCTTCCTCCCTTACATTGAAATGCAAATCACCTGCCCCAGGGGAGGTGCAACACCCATTTCCACAATAATCAATTACAAATTCCAGAAGCCTACACGAGGCTTTGGGGGGGACACCTATACACAAACCATAATGGTTCCATCCTTGGCACCACGTGCTGTGCCAGCCCCACCCTCAGGGCAGGCTGAGCCAGCTATAATATTTATTTATTTATTTAAATTTTATTTATTTATTTATTTGTTTGCTTGTTGTGTTTGTTTGTTTCTTTATTTATTCATTTTGTGGCTGGCTCAGCCTGCCCTGGTGGTGGCGCTGGCGCAGCATGTGGTGCCGGGGATCGAACTGCAGTCCCCGCAGTCGCCTGAGCCCTCCTAAACAGGCGCTTTAGACCACTGAACCATCTCGCCGGCCCAGCTATAATATTTAAAAAAAAAATTATTTCTGTATTATGTGAACTTTACCTTGACTTTTTTTTTTCTGAGACAGGGTCTCACTAAGTTGCCCAAGCTGGCCTCAAATTTAAGATGGTCTTACCTCCCTCAGCCTCCTACAGAGATTACTGCTTTTTTTTTTTTTATGTATTTACTACAGGGACTACAGGGTCTCACTACAAAAATCAGACTCATAGTGGTCCCCCTTGTTTTCAGCCTTCCAAGCACAGGGATTATAGGCGTATGCTACCATGCCCAGTCTCAATCTCTGTCTCAGCATTCCCCACTCGCTGGGGGGCATGCTGGGAATTGAACCCCAGTCCCTGTACCTGCATAAGCCACAGAGCTATCTCCCCAGCCCCATAAGCAGGTGCTTTAATCCACTGAGCTGTCTGGCCAGCCCTTGTGGGATGACTGTTGAAGCCCAGCAAGCCTGACCAGCTGTGTGTGTGATACTGGGGACTGAACCCAGCGCTTCATGCAAGCCAGGCAAAAGTTCCCCCACTGAGCTACACCCTCAGCCACTTAGCTTTTCTAGAGCAGAGGGCAGGGCCCATAGGTCCACCAAATAGAAGGACCTGAGGAGCCTGGACAGTCCCTGGCAGAGTCAGTCCATCTGTTAGCGCCTATCTGGGGCAGTGACCAGATGTGTGCGTGTGTGTGTATGTATGTGTGTGTGTGTGTGTGTACCAAGTATGCTAAGGAGCAAGAAAGTGCTCGTAGATGGCTATGAGGAACCCCACCTTTTCTATAGAAAAGGCTTCCTAGCTTCCCAGGGAAAGGTAAGGCTTCCTCGTTGTACTTGACACCAAAGAGACTGGCTAGGAGCAGACTTTTTTTAGTTTTTATTTTATTTAAACTTTATGTTATGGCTGGCTCAGCCTGCCCTGAGGGTGGGGCTGGCGCAGCATGTGGTGCTGGGGATTGAACCGTGGTCCCTGCGGTTGCCTAAACTTGCCTAAGCAGGGGCTTCAAACCACTGAGCTATCTTACCAGCCCTAGTGTTGTAGGCAGCTGAATTAGACAGAAATATTATAGGCAGTTAGATAGAGCCAGGCCTTCAAGGACAACATGGAAGACAAGGTGACTTAACACTAGAGACAGACACCTCCGCTGTGGGCCAGGTCTCAAGACAAGAGTAAACAAATACAGCTGCATACTTCCCTAGGGATGGGCATCAGGGATTGATATTCTAAGTAGGTATCAATCACCTTGAAAGAGCCCAATTGAGTCACTAACCCAACCCCCAACAGAAAGAGATTGGATTTAATTTATTTTACCTGAGCAATGGTGCTTGTAATCTCATTGGTTGACCATAGTTTTGTCCCACCTCATACCCACCTAAGCCAGTTCCCATGTCTTTTCCACAACCTTAGACCCACCTCACCCTCACCATGTGGTTTTCTTCTATAAAAGTCCCTGGAACAGACAGCTTCCCGGGGGGCACCCACTCGGGATTCCCTCCTGTGTCTCTCTTTGGACAGTTTTCTTTCCCTCAATAAATACGATCTGCTCATTACCTCCAATTGTTCCTGAAATTCATTCTTTGGTTTTAGAGAACACGAACTCATCCCAGGTACTTTTCAGGTTGGGGATCAGTTTTCCCTATATCATTTGGAGGTTCCCTGTTAGAGGTCACCACTCCAGATCAGTTTTTTCTTCCTGCACCAAGTGGAAAACCCTGAATGATCTGAGCAGATGGATCCCGAGGGAAGGGCCCCATCCCCAAATCAGGAACCAAGGCCTCTCGCATTGTTTTGCTGCTACAGGAAGCCCATAACTTACAAATCAATAATGATATTAGGTTTGTGGGGACAGCATCAGAACAGAGAAGATGGGGGTGCGGTGCAGGACTCCACCAAAACCGTGAGAAACCTGTTGAATGGGGAAGGGCCAGGCCTACAACACTGGGTGGGGAATTCCCTGGGGCACCCAGAGGAGGGTGGAGGCACAGGTAGGGAACTAAGGAAGGTACTTCCCAAGCATTTGTGGAGGCCCAGTGCACAGCTCAGATATGTTTTTGCATATGAAAGATCACTAACTTCTCTCCCCCGCAGCTATTCCTTGTCCCACCTCCCTTTATTTTCCCTTAATCTATCTGAAGGCAGTCACTTTTCTAGGAAACCTGGAAGTCGGCTTGCCAGGCTCCACCCTTTGCTTCTAGCGCCTCGGCTGGCTTCTCTAGGGCAAGGTTGGGTCTCTCCTCCGGCCCCTCCCTAAGCTGCAGCCCCAGAAGGCCCCTTGTAATGCAAACTGTCCCTGCTCCCATAGCTTAGCTCCTCTTCCTTTGCAAGGAGCCTCTCAGCCTCCATTCTATCTGCCTTGCTGGAGCTGCCTCGCTGGGCATACTCACCCTCCACTCAGCACAAACGGCAAAGCCTGGATCCAGGACCATGTGCCTGTGCTCCAGTCTGGTGCAGCCCAGGCACATGGGCCGGGGCCTGGTTCTTGGACACGAAGACACAAGTGCTGGGTTCTACCCATGTGGAGAGCTGCCACACGAGCAGCTGGCTGGGCAGTGTCGGGGACAGGCGGCCTTGGAGCGAGCTGCTAGTCCTCCGGCCCTTGTCATCAGCGATCCTGCTTCATCACCTAGAGCAGAAGCGCGTGCAGGCCACTCTGCAGTGATTCTGCTCAGTTCCGGCCGTGATCCTCCTGCCTCAGTCTCCCAAGTGCTGGGACTACAGGCATGAACCCCAACACCCAGCCAAAATTTTCAGTATTTGTAAGCCAATATGCTCAGTTATACTCATGTGTTCTTTATTTTATTTTTAAATTTTATTTATTTATTTATTTGTTTGCTTGTTGTGTTTGTTTGTTTCTTTATTTATTTATTTTGCGGCTGGCTCAGCCTGCCCTGGTGGTGGCGCTGGTGCAGCATGTGGTGCCGGGGATCGAACCGCAGTCCCTGCAGTTGCCTGAGCCTTCCTACGCAGGCGCTTTAGACCACTGAACCATCTTGCCAGCCCCTCATGTGTTCTCTAAAATGCCCGCATAACCACTATGGTAAAATTCTGGGGAAAAGTTAATGAGTATTTTCTCAAGGCTTGGGATCCTGGAAGTGGTTTCACTGCCCTTGCCTGCCTAGAAGAGTCAAGGTTGGCTTTCTCTGCCCCTAGGCCCAGCCAGGCCTCCCAGCCAAAACCTCCAGTCCGTACCCCCCACCCCTGCCCCATCAGTGTGACACTGCCTGAAGCCACCTGGGTCTGCTCCTTTCTACCAGGTACCTGTCCAGATGGATGTCTTTCTTCTTCTGTCACAATGGGTCACTCAAGCTACAAAGAGCACCCCACCATGGCACAGTGCTGCAGGTGCAGGATGGGACCCTTAGAGCAGAGGCATGGCGTGTCAGGACATGCACAGCCCTCCCAGAGTGACATGAGGAACCCCACAGTTCCTCACCTCCTCCACACATACCTTTCTAGGTGCCCTTTTACTCTTTTAGAAACACGTAAATCCTCCAACCATAAATTTTCTTCTTGGCAGTAGTAGGGATTTAACCCGGGCCTTCACTTTATGTGTCCAGCCACCTGCCCCCCCCCCCCCACTTTAATTCAGGGTCTTGCTGTGTAGTTCAGGATGGCTTTGAACTCACTTTGTAGCCCAGGCCAGCCTCAAACCTACAAAGCTCCTCTGGCCTTAGTGTCCTGAGTGCTGGGCTTCCAGATGTGTGCCACCAGCCACCATGTCCATGCTTCTCTTCTGCCTCTAAGGGCCCTCTTGAATACTTCAGAACTGTGTGAATCCAGGATCATCTCCTGTTTCAGTATCAGGTAATTAGTAACCTCCATTACATCTGTAAAGCTCCTTTTGCAATACGACTGAGATATCCAGCTAGTATGATATTTATAAGCTCTGGAGACTTGGCACAGAATCCCAGAGAGGAGTGGTTTTTGTTTGGCACCAGGAATTAAACTCAGGGCCTTGTGCTTGCCACTGAGCTATATCCCCGGCTCAAGAGGTGTGTTTTCATAGTCCTGTTTCCACCATACCAGCTTGATTTGCAATATCTTAAAAGTCCACAGGTTAAGCCTGGCTCGGTGACACACGGCTGTACACCCAGCACTTAGGAGAATGAGGCAGAAGGATCACAAGGAGTTCAAGGCCAGCCTGGACCATATAGTGAGTTCATGGTCAGCCTGAACCTGAACTAGATAGGGAGACCCTGTCTCAAAAAAACTCACTTCCTCTTCCCCCTCCAAAAACTGTAATCCTGCAGAAAGGTGCTCAGTGGCAGCCCAGGTCAGGATGAAGCTGCGGTATGTCCCTGATTTTGTTGGAGCAGTGGGTGCCAGGTGTTGGGGGCCATGAGGATCTGACCTTTGCTCAGAGTAAGCATGCAAGAATCCGATAGATAACCCTTCCCAGTTCCTGTTTTTCTATCCCGAGAGTAAGCTTGCTTAACTAAGCTTGCTTAATTAAAACAAGAATAGCTCAACAATTAATGTTTTCCAGTAACTTAAGACTACCTGCCCAAATAGGGTCAAAGTAGAGTCTGCAGCTGGCCACGCTCCCCCTCCCTCCCTGCTTCCTGCCTTCGTAGATATAAGCTCTAAGAGAACAATAAAGTTTTGCAGCTTGATCAGACTCTTGTCTTGCTGCCTTCCTTTGTGTCTCCTGTCCCTTCATTCCCCTCCCTAGGTGGTCTGCACCCGTTGAAGCCCTGCGGGTCGGGGCAGCCAGGAGTGTGAAAGGACCTGATTGACCTAAAGGTGAAATGTCGGGGTAGTTTGAGGTCAGTCAGGTTGGCTAGAGGTGGTGGCAACACTCAAGGGTGTGAGAAGGTACTGTTGTAGGCAGCCGAGTTAGATAGAAATATTATAGGCAGTCAGTAGGGCTAGGCCCTCGAAGGAGATAACACAGAAGGCAAGACATCCGGCAGCTATGGGAGGGATGGATGCTTCCGCTGTGGGCCAGACCTAAAGACCAAAGATCGAAAGATTGACAGAGATTGACCATCACCCTGAGCGAGCCAGAAGAATCATTAATCTGACTACTACTGAACTGCTACCTGATAAAGTCCTGTTCTGCATTTACTCCCGCTTGCTATGTGACTCACTTTCCCATTTGGTCCTGGACTTAATCAGTTTTACCTGAGCAATGGTGCTTGTACCCTCATTGGTTGACCATAGCTTTGTCCCACCTCATGTCCACCTAAGTGAGTTGCCATGGTTTTCACTGTTGACCCACCTCACCACATGGTTTTCCTCTAAAAAAGTTCCTGGAAGAGACAGCTTCAGGGGACACCCACTTGGGACCCCCCTTCTGTCCCTCTCTTGGACAGGAGCTTTCTTTCCTTCAAGGTGAATATATATATATATATATATATATATATATATATATATATATAAAATGGCCGGCTCAGCCTGCCCTGGGAGTGAGGCTGGTACAGCATGTGATGCTGGGGATTGAGCCGTGGTCCCTGCAGTTGCCTAAACTTACCTAAGCAGGCGCTTTAGATCACTGAGCCATCTCACCAGCCACAGGAGCTTTCTTTCCTTCTATAAATATGTTCTGCTATGGGCCGGCGAGATGGTTCAGTGGTCTAAAGCGCCTGCTTAGGAAAGCTCAGGCAACTGCAGGGACTGCGGTTCGATCTCCGGCACCACATGCTGCGCCAGCCCCACCACCAGGGCAGGCTGAGCCAGCCACAAAATAAATAAATAAATAAACAAACAAACACAACAAGCAAACAAACAAATAAATAAATAAATTTAAAAAAAAAATGTTCTGCTCATTACCTCTGTTTGTTCCTAAAATTCATTCCTCCGTTTTAGAGAATGCGAACTCATCTCAGGTACTTTTCAGGTTGGGAGACCAGTTTTCCCTATGTCATTTGGAGGTTCCGTATTGGAGGTCATCCACCCCAGATCAGTTTTTTCTTCCTGCATCAATACTACAGACAACAGGAGCCACACCAGCTAGCCTGGAGGAAGGCAGCCCAGGGTCTGTGCTAGAGGAGCAGTGAGCAAAACCAGAGGGTGCTGTTGAGGTTGGTAGTGTAGGAAGCAAGCCCCCTTCACCTTTGATCATGTATGTGGACATATTAGACTGAAGACAGAGAGAGCAGCCGGATAAGACTTTTTTCTTCTTTGTACCAGGAATCAAATTCAGGGTCTTGGAGCTGGGGAGATAGCTCAGTAGCATAAGTGTCTGCCTGGCAAGCACAAGGTCCTGTAGTTTGATCCCCAGTACCACACAAAAATACATGCATACATACATACATACCTTAGGAACTTGCACTTGCCAGGCAGGTACTACAACCTCCCATACAAGACTTTATTTATTTATTTTTTTATTTATCTTACAAAAATGAGTATTCGATCTTGGAAAAGTGGGTACTAACAGGCAGACAGGCATACCCTGGGCAGTCACAGCAAGCAATCTAACCCCTAGCATGCAAGTCCCTTCCCTTTTTCCCAGTTGGCTGAGTACTATGTGGGGTACAACCTTACTGGTCACTGCCCAGACCCTTGGCTTACTCCCTCTACAAACACTTGTGAGGTGTTTTGTGTGTGTGTGTGTGTGTGTGTGTGTGTGTGTGTGTGTGGTACTGGGGATTGAACTCAGGACCTTGTGCTTGCCAGGCAAGCGCTTATTCTACAGAGCTATCTCCCCGGCCCATTTGTGAGTTTAAAGGCAAATGATTAAACCATAAGTGGGTAACTTCTAAAACTGTCAGTATCTTCCCAACGAAGAGTTAGAATAGTTGCTGGGCCTGGTGGCACACTTCTACCACACAGGAGGATCACTGTGAGTTCGAGATCAGCCTGGCTACAAAGTGATCGCAAGGCCAGCCTGAGCTACGTAGTGAGACCCTGTCTCAAAAAAAAAAAAAAAAAAAAACACACACAAGGGACAGGAGCAGAGCAGGAGCCTGAATGTAGCAGCCTGAATTCTTCCAGGCACTCAAGCAGCTGTGGAAGACAGAGCGGCTCCCAAACGGGCCTCTGTCTGCAGGTGTGCGTCAAGAACCAGAGCCCAAGAAACTGTGGAAGGAGTGCGGTGTTCACCCTGGAGCAGCAGAGACAGCTGGAGGAGCAATTTGCCAAGATGCAGTACCCAACCCGGGAACAGAGGGAAGAGAAGGCGGGAAATATCAATGTACCTGAGGAAAATATCAAGGTATGGCTCAAGAACCGGGGACCCAAGATGAGACAGGAGCAGCGGCGAGCACAGCCTGGTGGGGAGCCTGCCTCTAGCCAGGTCTCTGGCCCTGGCACCAGCCCCTTCTCTGGCTCAGCTACCTCATCGGATGGGGACCAGTCCCTGTGGCCACGGCTGCAGTGCTTCAGGGGTCTGAAGGTTTCCAGGTCCCCACTCAAACCCCTTCTGGTGTCTTCCAAGCAGAGATGCCCAGCTTCTCCAGCTTCTCTAGCCCTGATCAGGCCTGGGGACAGCTGGGAGTACTGTAACCGGTGGGCCTCCCAGGGCGTCAGCCCTAAAACCCAGCCAAGCCCCAAGACCCAGCTCAGCCTCAAGACCCCTTTTCTCCCAGGTCCCTTCCTGTCAGACCTATGTCCAGATTCTCTCAAGTTCAGACACCTTTGAGGATCTTGTGGTCTCTGATAGGCCCTTATCATTGTGTGTGTGACACCAAGAGCCCAGGACACTCCCGAGCCTACAGCAGAAGGACTAGGTGTCTTGTACTCCCATGGTGTAGCCCACCCAGGACAGGTTGGGCAAGAAGTGACCCGGGCTTCGGAGCCAAGGTCTGGAGCCATGTGCCATCTACCTACACGTGGTACTGGGTGCCCCATGCTCTTCTGGCAGAGTGCTGTACAAACTGGGTGCTTCAAGGCCTGGAAAATTCATGCTTGAAGAGTTGAAATCCTGGGCTGACGAGATAGCTCAGCAGTCTAGAGCACCTGCTTAGGCAAACTTAGGCAAATGCAGGGACTGAGGTTCGATCCCTGGCACCATATGCTGCACCAGCCCCATCCCCAGGGTGGGCTGAGCCGGCTATAACATAAGAAAGAAAGAAAGAAAGAAAGAAAGAAAGAAAGAAAGAAAGAAAGAAAGAAAAGAGAGAGAGAAAGAAAGAAAGACTTGAAATCTTCCCCTGGAATCAGTCTTTGCTTCTCTGCAGCTGAACAATGGACATTCACCTTGACCACAAGGACTTTCCACTTTGGGCCTTTAGTCTTCACCTCATCTATCAAAGGAATGTAAGCCTTACCTACCATCAACCTGTTCTAAGAAAGAAAAGCATTGCATGGAAACAGAATATAAGAAATGCTGAGCTGAGAAAACTGTTTTTGTACAAATGTGAGTTTTGTATAAAACACAGACACACACATACACACAAGCCAACCCCACCCCGAGTGCGCTGAGATAGCAATTGAGACTCGGTGTGGTGGTGCTGCGCCTGCAAACCCAGCTCTTGGGAGGCTATAAGCAGGCGGATCACTATGAGTTCGATCTAGTAGTGAGACCCTGAACACCCTGTAGACTCTTCCCTAAAATTCCGGGAAAAAAATGTTAGCATAGTAAAGCTATAATTTATTTTTTATTTAATTTTTTTTTTAATTTTATTTATTTATTTATTTGTTTGCTTGTTGTGTTTGTTTGTT
>PVKN010003167.1:23556-38685 GCA_004027915.1 Capromys pilorides | reverse complement strand
TTTGTGGAAGAGTCTGCAGGCTCTTTGAAACTGGCCACCCGCATAAAGGGAAGGCTGAGGAAAAATAGCGCAGAGTATGCCTGAGGCAGAAGAAATAAGGGCTGAGAAACAGCCCGAGGCCCAAGCCCAAGGCAGAGGGGAGATCTGAAGGGTGCCCTGCAGCACAGAGGAAACAGGGCACACAGTAAGTTATAGGGAAGAAATCCAGGAAGAAGCCGAGGTGAGTGGACAGAGGACCACAGAATGGATAGCACATCAGGAAGTTTCAGTTGCCACCAAAGCCCAAATGCTCTTAGATTTTATTAGCCTATGATATAAGGATGCCTCCAATGATAGATGCCCCACTGGGGTAGGAGAAGAGCTCCACCCCACACCCATCACAGGGACCTGAAAACACACCCTTAGCCTTAGGAGATGGAGGAAGTTATGGCTTCCAAGGGTCTTGGTTATGTAGTTTGTTTAATTTTTTTTTTTTTTTTTTTAATTTTAGCACAGGGTTTACAGGGTCTCACTACACAGACTGGACTCCTAGCGATTCTCCTGTTTTCAGCCTCCAAGTGCTGGGATTACAGGCATGCACCACAATGTCCAGTCTCAGTCTCCTTCTCAGCATGCCCCAGGGGTGAGACCAGCATGGCACACTATGGATCAAACCTCAGTCATTGCACCTGCCTGAACAGGTGCTTTAGTCTGCTGAGCTATCTGTCCGGCCCTCAGTTTATCTAAATTTGATAGCAACAATGCACATATATTTCAGACTTCTGGGAAGTATGTGTTGATAGGGCGGTGCAGAAGCTGTTGGTGTTCACTGAGAACAGCTGAGGCAATTAGGTAGGTGCAGGCAATCAAAGGGTGTGAGTGGTGAGGGGGGTCTGTGGCTGCTGAGCTGTGCTCAGGCGAGCAGCCGCCCCGACCCACCGGCTTGGGAGCACCCGACTGAAAATTGGCCCCAGAAGAACTTTCCAGTTCTCTGAGTCTGCATGGCTCAGCCCTATGCAGCATGGCTGTTTTTACCGCCTCACATAACCTAGGCATCGAACCGCAGGGATGGTGGCTGTGGCACTTGATAAGGAGTAGCATAGATCAGTGTAACAAAACCAAATACCCTGGGCTGGTGAGCCATAAGGAAATAATGTTATACTCCTACTAGGGTATTTTACTCCCTGATGCAAGTAAGGGAAACACTCAGTGTTTCCTTTCCTACCCCCTCTCAACCTTGTCCAACATGTCTGTCAATTCATATCTGCAGAAGCTTTTTGTTTAAGCTGCAGGAGAGGAAAGCAGCTCGGTAAAAGTGGGGGGCCAGAAAGGAAGACAGTGGGAGGAATAGAATCTCCCCAACCTGAAGTTACAGGCTATGTGTGGGAGGTGACAGAGCTATGGAAATGAGGTAGGAGTGGGGTGGGCCCCAAGTTCTGCATCACCACAGGTGTCCCGTGGTACTCAGCTGCTGCTGCTGTCATTTAGGGTCTTTGCAAGGGGACCCGTGCAATACAGGACACACTTTCTGAGATCACTTTATAATGAATCACCCAAAGAGTCATGCACAAGGAGTACAGAAAACCTGTCCACACACTAAAGACTGAAGACTCCAGCTGAGGCCCTGGATTCTGACACCCTGCATGGGTCCAGCTGAAGACCTGGAGCTCATAGCAGTGCCTCCCACAAGTCCAGCTGGAGGTCTGGAGCCCACAACATTGCCTCATGCAGACCTGCTTCACGGATCTGCACTGGGAAGGCCTAAGGGTCAGTGACAGAAGCCAGGAAGTCTGTGCCAGCGGGATGGAGGGTCTGTGCCAGCAGCTGAGGGGTCTGAACTGGAGCATGGGAGCAATGCTCAAGGTAAGCACCAGAGCTCCCCAAAAGGTACCACAGTCATCCTCAGCACCAGGGAGGACCCAAGCTCCTCCAGCGATGAGAACAGCTGAGCTCCCATCAGGAAAGCCACCGCACAAGCTTCTGAACAAGACCAAGCAGTGCACCACCTTCCCCTCAGAGCCAGAAGCGATGCTCAAGATGAGGACCAGAGATCCCCCAAAATGAACTGCAGTCTGTGAAGGTCCTGAGCTCCTCCTCCTCAGACAAGACCCGCCATGGTCACCAGGAAAACCACTGCGACAAGGTTCTCCCACAGAGCAGCCCAGGAGAACCAGCGGTTGGCTACAGTTCCGACGGCTTCTCCAAACAGCCCCCTAACCGCAGTCCAGCAGCTTCTCAGTTCTGCCCCCCAGGTGGGTCCCCCACACCCAGCACCATGCCAGCTCAGCTCAGCCGCTGTAAGGAGCTGATTGCAGCTGGCACGCACCACGGCTGCCGGCTCTTGAGCAGCATTTTGCATAGCAAGGAACTTGGCTGTACTCATATTCTAACTGTACACCCAAATATATGCACATTTATTTATTTCTAAAATTTACAAATATAACATTAATTATTGTACATGTATTATAAAATATGGAAAAGTAAGGAAAATTAAGGTAAAATGAATATTCACATGTTTTCTTCCTGTATCTCGGGGGATGGTGTGTGTACCCTGCTTTGGGGAGCACTGCTCCAGAGGGAAGATACACCTTCTGGAAGCCCCCAAGTTCCCTGGCTGCCGGCTTTGCTGAGGGTCACGTGCCTGATACCCCAGGGCTGCCTGCCGCCTTCCTCTGTGTGGGTTCTGCTGCAATGGGCGGCGTGTCGTTGCGTCCTCCTCATGCAACTTCATGTGTCGAATCCTAACTTGCAATACAGTGGTAGTTGGAGGCGGGGTCTTCGGGCGGATTTCTCATAAATACGTTGGTGACCCTTTAGAAAGAGACACAGCGTGAAAACACAAGGAGATGGCCAACTGCAGGCTCAGACATGCACCTTCACAACGTCTCCCAGAGCCTGAACTTAGACTCCTCAGCCTGCAGAGCTTCCAGAAATACTGTTTGTGGTTGAAGTCGCTGCTGTGGTTTGAAGCTGGTGCACTAAAATTTATGCCGAAACTTTGTCTCCCCTAAAGACTAAGATGTGGGGCTTTTAGAAGGCATCGGGTTGTAGTAGGCCCGCCCTTGTGGGTGGCATCATGGAGAAGTCTGTCACATTGCTATTTGTTATTAAATGCAATAAAATTAATTTAAAAAATTTTAAAGAGAAAAAAAGCCTGCTGGCTACCGAAGGTCTCACTGCTGTGCTTCTTCTGCAGAGTGCGGGTACATTCAACAACCTGGATGTGAGTTTGAGATAAACCCAAGGAATCACACAGTGGGTGGGGGATCTTCCTTCAAAGCATTCTTCTGCTCCACTTACACACACACACACACACACACACACACACACTCATTCCCCCATCTATTTCTAGACTGCTGCTTCTTTCTGACACCCAGCCTCTGTGTCTCTCTGTAAACACATGCAAGGGATCTGTCTTCCTGGGAGAGAGTTCCGACTCACGAATCAATTAAGTTGGTGGTTCCAGTAGGTGCCGCACTTGCAGTAGGTGACACTGCAGCAGCCTTGTGTCCATCTTGGAGGCTCCACATCCATGGACTCAGCCATAGTGAACGCAAAATATTTTTTAAAAATACCTGTACTGAACACATATAAACTGCTTTCTTGTCATCATTCCCTAAGCGACAGAGGCATTTCTACTGTATTATGCAGGTATTAGAAGTAACCTGGAGATTAAAGTAGACAAGTGGATGTGCATGCTTGATATGCAGATACTGCTTCATCTTACACAAGGAACAGGAACATCCACAGACTCTGACCTGAGGGAGGGTGGTGGAGTAAATACCCCAGATGTGAAGGGCCAACTCCACATGTATCACCAGGGCCCAACCCACATCTGTGTCACCAGCACTTTCCAGAGCTAAGGACTTTCAAGATGCATTTATAACACCCTAAGTGATAAAATGAGTATTTTAAAATTCAGACTATTCTGACCATTGGACACCTTTGGAAACCCAATAATTACTGATACCCAACGTGGGGAGAATGACACAGTTACTAGTAAAAATTAAAAAAAAGTAGAGACACACACACTAGCATCTGTCTTAGCTCTAGTTGAGTAAACAAGATTCTTCCTCCATGAGCTCCAGACTGGCTCATATTTTAACCTTTGAAGATGGTTTTCTGCTGAGTGACCCATTGAGAACCATTGTCACGAGTTACCCATGGCACCTGTTAAGCACTCAACTGCCTGGGCGGCTCCTCCATAGGTTGCGATATCGAAATTCTGGTTTGTGGCGTGGGAATTTATAGTTTCTACCAGCACAGCTGGCCCTGTACCTGTGGGCTCCCCACATCGATGACTTCACACAACTTTGGATCAAAGATATTTGGAAAAGAAAAGCCGTTTTTTTATTTGGAAAAAAAGCAACTTGCGCAGACTTTCCTTTCCTGCACTAGTCCCTGGAGAATGCTGTATAACAACTATTTACAAGGCATCTACAGTGTAGTGGATGTTAGATGCAGCGCGGAGTGGACCTAAGGTCTAGGGAAGGGCGGGAACCAGGTACACGCATAGGCCTTGAGTCTGGGATGTGGCATCTGCAGGTGTCCTGGGAACAATGCCCTGGTCCTGGCACTAGATACAGAGGGGCAACTCCACGAAGCTTCAACCTTCCTACAGAAGTGGAATGAAAGACCCCTTCCCCCATACCGAAAGGAGTCCTTGCTCCTTACGTGGGTGAAATAAGTTCACTTTTGGACACATATTTTGTGTCTTTGCTGAGCTCATCACTGAGTTCCAAAACCCCTTGCCATTCCCAGAAGTGCTTCTTTATGTGGCTGTGGCTTTGTTCAGTAGCCCTCCTTCTTTTGTCTCTATTCTAGGTGCTGGGTCTCTATGCAGGTGCCTCCCAAAGTCTTGTGTTCTTATAGGTGGGCTTTGGGAAGGTGTTTTGATCATGGTACACAAGGTTCACCAAGGGGAGTGGGAAGGGGGTCTGTCTGTGAGGAGTTCATGGCCAGCTTGGTTAGGAGGAGGACCTGGCTAGAAAGGGTGGGTCCCTGGGGACAGCCTGGAGGCACCTGTCCCCTCCCCACTCTGCTCTTTGCTCTTTGTCTGCTTCCCTGCCGTGCCACGCGCAGCTTCCTCCTTTTCACCTCTTCTTTCTTTGGAGCCTGAAACTTCCACGCACTGGGAGCCAAAAGAAAGCTTTCCTCTATAAGTAGTGAGTGCCAGGAATTTTGCTCCAGCATAACTAAAGCATAAGGATGACAGTTCCTCGGGCAGCTGGGAGACAGGGGTGATGATCTGCAGATCCATCATGTGTGGAGGTCAGGGAGCAGTGTGACATGTGGCAGCTGCTGCCACCTGCAAAGAGGAGCCCAAGGACTCTTGTCCAGCCCTCCTGGCTCCTACTCTGCTTGTCAGCTTTTCCTTAAGACTATGGATAGGAGCTCTGGGGCGAATCCATTTGTGTCTACCTCAGCAGAGAGATTTATGCTCTCTTTGGACTCAATCACTTGAAGTTTCCTTTGTAGTTGCTGTCAGTAACTCTGAACCTCATCTGAACTGAGCTTTTCATTACATAGAAGAGATAAAGGGCTATATCCCTCTGCCACACGGGCAAAGGACATACACACTCAGTGGAAGGAGATGGTACAAATGGCCTTGAGACAAGTCACAATAATAATGGCACATGTATATAATATGACAAAGCTGCCAGCCTTTCTCTGGGTCAGGCAGTAATTAATAATATCATGCTTGTTAGTGAAGCTGTTGAGAAATAGGTACCTACATTTGTGGGCCTGGTGAATCACCCAAAAATGTAAAGAAAAATGTCTGGCAGAAGCTATCAAAATGTAAAATACACACATCATTGAGAAAGCAATTCCAGTTATACATTTGCTTTGTAGGGTTATTCACAAAAGGATAAAAAGGTAGGTGTGTGGATGGATGGATGGATGGATGGATGGGTGGATGGGTGGGTGGATGGGCATGGGGTTGGGTGGATGGATGGATGGATGAATGGTTGGGTGGATGGATGTTGGATGGGTGGATGAGTGGGTGGATGGATGATGGATGATGGATGGGTGGATGAAAGGATGGATGTGGGGGATGGATGGATGAATGGGTGGGTGGGTGGGTGGATGGGTGTAGGATTGGGTGTGTGGGTGGGTGGATGGGCAGGTGATAGATGGATGTTGGATGGGTAGATGAGTTGGTGGATAGATGATGGATGGGTGGATGGGTGGATGAAAGAAGGGATGTGGGGGTGGATGGATGGATGGATAGGTGGGTGGGTAGATGGATGATGGCTGGGTGGATGGCTGGGTGGGGAAGGATGGATGATAAATGGGTGGATGGGTGGGTGGATGGATGATGGATAGATGAGTAGATGGGTGGATAGATGAGGGGTTGATGGAAGAATGGGGGTAGGGATAGATGGAGGTGTGGGTGGGTAGATGGGTGATGAGTTGATGTATGGGTGATGCATGGGTGGATGGGTAGGTAGATGGATGATGGATGGATAGATGAGCAGATGGATGAATGGATGGATGGGTGCGTGGATGGATGAATGGATGGGTGGATGGGTGGATGGGTGTAGGGTTGAGTGGATGGATGGATGGGTGGGTAGATGGATGAGTGGGTGGGTGATGGATGGATGATGGATAGGTGGATGAATGGATGAACGGATGGACATGGGGGTGGATGGATGTGTAGGTGGGTGGGTAGATGGATGATGGATGGGTGAATGGGTGGATGGTGGATGCATGGATGGGTAAATGGGTGGGTGTATGGATGATGGATGGATGAGTAGATGGGTGGATGGATGGATGGAAGAATGGGTATGGGGTAGATAGATAGATGGGTGGGTGGGTTGATGGAAGGATGGGTAGGTGAGTAGATGGGTGATGGGTGGATGTATATGTGGGTGCATGGGTAGATGGGTAGATAGATGGATGATAGATGGGTAGAGGAGTGGATATATGAGTGGGTATATGGGTGGATGGATGGATGGATGAGTGAATGGATGGGTGGATGAGTGAATGGATGGATGGATAGATGGATGATGGATGGATGGGTGGGTGGGTAGATGGATGGTGTCTGGGTGGATAGGTAGATGCATGGATGGGTAAATGGGTGGATGGATGGGTGGGTGGATGGATGGGTGAGGATGGATAGATGATGAATGGTGGATCGATGATGGATGGATGAGTAGATGGGTGAGTGGATGGATGGATGGAAGAATGGATGTTGGGGTAGATGGATGGATGGGTAGGTGAGTAAATGGGTAGATGAGTGGATGTATGGGTGGGTGCATGGGTGGATGGATGGATGGATGGGTGGGTAGATGGATGGGTGGGTGAGGGGTGGATGAGTAGGTGGATGGATGATGGATGGGTAGATGGGTGGATGAAAGGATGGATGGAAGGAGGTCATAGGGGTGGATGGATAGATGGGTGGGTGGGTATATGGGTGGATGGGTGGATGGATGGATGGGTATGTAGATGGATGGGTGGGAGAACTAATGGACAGGTAGGTGGATAGATGGATAGACATTCATTGTGCCACTCTTCATAATCATGAAGCTTTGGGACACAGTCTAAACATCCACCAATAGGAGCCATTACATGCCTCGTGCATCCAGATGCTGCAGCTGTTAGTGAGGATGTGACAAGGCTCTATATGCAGATGTGAAAATCTCCATTTTATTCACTAAAGAAAGCAAAGGTTATATTAATTAAACAATGACAACTGCCCATCTTGCTTTTATCTTTTTTAAAGCCATTAATCTGAAGTAATAAGAAATAAAGAGGTAGCAGCAAGGGCTTTCCACCCATTCCCATCTCTAAGAGCTGTGTACGTCTGTCCACACTACTTCAACTTCTTGAACCTCAGTTTCTTTATATGTGAAGTGGGAGCCATAATAGCTACTTCATAAGATTTCTATAGTGTTTAAGAGGGGTCATAGATAAAATCTTCAGCACAATATTAGACTTAATGAATGTTACTTTCCATTTCCTTAAGAGTGAGAATCAAATGGGTATAAAGGCATGTCTCTATGTACAGTTAAGACTTGATTGGTTTATTAAACATCTTAGTTATCCTTAGTGAACCGTAAATCTCTGACACTTCCTTGAAGTCTGTGTCTCGGAGTGGTTCCAGCTTGGGTGGAGGAGGAAAATGGAGCAGGATGCGGACAGAGTTGTTGAGACTCATTTTGCTAAACTTAGTCAAATTCAGTTCTAATTCATTTATTCTGTCACCCCGGGACCTCATTGGATGTCTTTACAACAGAGATTTAGCTAAAGCTACATTTTTAAGCCAAGAATTTAGATCTTTTCTTGATTTTGAAAGGTAACACAAATGAGTGTAGTAGGCTGGGACTCAATATTTAAAAACTAGGAAGAGTCCATTTCTACAAAGCCATCTGCTCATGTTCTGCCCCTGCCTACCCAGGTCTAGTTTTTATTTTCTCGTGTTTTACCAGATATAGGAAAAGAAATTATTCTGGTTTTCTTTTTTCCTTTTAGCTCTAAGGAAAACAACACAAGTATAATAAATGGGAAGTGAGGAGCAATCCTAGTGGCTGGTGAACCGCAAGCTCTTCTCACTCAGGGTGGGCAGCTGACATCAGGTGTTAACCCCCGATGCCACCCAGATCCCCAAGCCTAGCGCTGCCAACGATGCCAAGTTTCCAAGAGAAGCTGAAATTTTGTCCTTTATTTAAAATACCCTGAGTTCTCCACAGCGATGGCAGTGATTCTTCCAACTCTACAAGCACGTCCAGGCCCACGATTGTGTAGGCCAGGAGGCACATCTGTGGGCCAGATGTAGCCTGAGGACTGACCTCGGCGCCTTGAACCTAGCCTGTTCACAGAGTGCTTGGGGAGAGGACGAGGAGAAGGCATTTGTGAGCCAAGTTCCACTTGGACAACGGGTGGTATGTTCAGGTAAGCGTAAATTGGGGAGCACTTATTAAGAGAGAAGCTGCTCACAGAAGCATGGTAAGGATATTGGGGGGCCTGCAGAAGGATGCAAGGTGTGGGGACAGTGGCTGTGGAGCTGCCACCTCCACAGCACAGGCGAGAAGAGGGAAAGTAGAGTGGGGTAAGTAGGCCTCTCTGAGAGGGACAGAGGCCTTCGTGGAGGCTCACACCAGCCTGAGCTGACCCTTCAGAGGGACCAGAGAGAGAAGCGGCCCGGCCGCTGTTCCCCTGGCTTCTCGTGCTTCCTGTTAGCCTGAACCCAGTGGAAGCAAGAAGGCAGGGAAACCCTTAGGTATGAGCGCCAGGCTTGGGGCTTGGTGTGGAGGGCAGGGTGCAGGGGGATAGGAGGTCGGCAGGACAGAAGAAGCCCTCGGGCCTGAGATAGAAGCAGTGGGACCGCGGGAACTACCAGGTGCTACGTTTTAGGTCTAACTCGCTCTCTACTGTCTGGAGTTCAGAGGCGGGGCTTTTAAAGCCAGGAGGCGCCTGCACTCATTGGTGGCTTGGCCCCTTGATGACCTCATAGCTGGACGTGCTGTTGGGAGGTGGGGCCTTGGAGAGTGGGTGGGCTGCGGGGCCTTGGTGCGGAAGGACGAGTTCTCTCCTCTGCTTCCCTCCTTTCTATCTGTTTTCTGGGTGCAGCTTCCCTCCGCCACACCCGTCCGTCCATCGTGCCGTTTCTGTCTTGGTTCCGCCGGCCGTATACCAAATGTCCTGCTTCCAAATGACTAATACACAAGGCTTCCTCCTGGCCAGCCCGGTTCTCAGAGATGCTGTCCGTCCAGCGTCCAGCAGGCCACCTGCCCTTCTCGTGTAGTGACTGTGAAGGAGGAGGGGCACCTGGGAAGGGGTGGCTGCAGGAGCTGTAAGACAGGGCTGGGCAGGGCAGGCTGGGGACCGTCCCCCTTCCACTAACGCACAGGGAGCCCTGAGTGGCGAGCAGGCCGGCAGCTTCCCAGATCGGGGATTTGGGGCAGTTTTGCTCCTTGCGACAACCTTAGCAACTCAAGCCAGGCCTGGCGCATCCTGGACGCTCCATCGATTCTCGCTGCACGAGCTGTTTGAACTCCCCTACAGCGTGCTCAGCGTGCGAGTGACGCCCCGCGCTCCTCAGAGATTACACTGCCCAGGGTGGGCGACGTATCTTAATCCTTTACCAACAGTTCTTGGGGGCACCCCACTACCAGCAAGGCCCAGGCCGGGAGCCACATCCCAGGATGGCTTCGGGACCTCCCGGTTCAAAGCCTCTCCGCCAGATGCCTCGGCTCACCAGCTGGAAGCAGCTTTGGGGACAAGTGGCTCCTGTCTCTGCACGTTTCTTACTTGGCAAATTAACGAGCAGTTGGATTTGAGGATTAGGCGCTAAGTGAATGGCTAATGGCATCCGCGAGACGTCGCGTGCAGGTTGCAAAGCCTGCAGCAGGACATGCGCTGAGCCCGAGTCTGCAGGCTGGAGTCCCAAGCGCCTGGCGGCAGGCGGAGGCCCATCAACTTCCTGGCCCTGGGTCCCTGACTCCCTGACGCCCTCCCTCCTGCCCTGTGCAGAGGTGAGGCAAAGCAAAAGACGCGCCTGGTTCTCATGCTGCTGGTCTCCACTTTCTAAACGTGTACTGTACCCCAGGCTTGCTCAGGGGGTACAGCCCCAGCGCTGTCACACCCTGCCTGACTGTAGCGCCGTGCACTATATGCTGCTGTGGTCGGTCCAGGGTGACGACTGCGAATCTGCATCTTCAAAAGCAAGCGCCTGAGATGCTGCTAACACGGGAAGCTCTGCCGCACCCTGAGAACTGACTGGGTCACCAGGAGCCCCCCACATTGGGGAGGATGGCGACCAGCCCTGACAGGAATGCTGCCTTGTACGAAGGACGCCTGCAGGCAGAATGCGAGAACAAAAGCTCACGTTTTCAGAATTGCTCGTGGATTTCCCGCAGAAAGGCTCCACGTTGGAGGTCAAACGGCGTTTCCAGAAGGCCTGCCCGACCATTTTTCCTCCTGTGGAAAGAAATCTCTGTTTCTTCAATCAGACACCAGATGAATGGCTGGCTAGTGTGCAGGTCCTCCTGCTTAAAAAGTTAACAGAACTTGAGAAACAAGCCGATCTCTAAGTAGCTCCCACGGTGGGGGTTCTTTCACAAGAGCAGTGGGCTCAGGGCTGGCTTTCAGGCTCTCTCTGGGTGTGCAGTATTGAAAGGGCAGTGGGCAGGCTTGCCTGCACCATTTAAGTTATTATTTCTTTTTGTTAATTTTTTCTAAGTCCAAATGGTTAGATTAGCAGAAGTTAAATGCATGCCTGGTACAACCCCATGGTTCTAAACAGGCCAAGCAAGCTGCCTGGAGTACCATGTCAAGAAAGCTTAAGAAGTTCCCAAGGCCATCACCCCCTTGCAGGAATATGATTCTCACTTTGTGCTTTGTGCCACGTGACCCACAGGACACTGCATCTAGGTGGCACACTGCACAACCTTCAGGGGTGCTGCTCCCAGAAGCTGCAGAGTGAGTGGTACCTCTGGAATTGTGCAGTGCACAACCTGAGCAACCTTCTGCGACAGCCGTAATTATGTTCAGAGGTGCCATGCAGCCCTAAGAATCTGCTCCAGGCCTTCCATTGGATGGTCAGGAAGTTCACTTATTTTACTGCTCTCAAATAACAGAGGACTGAAAACCCAGATGAAACACCCAAGAGAATCTGAGTATCTGCATTTACAATTACCCTGAACATGAATTCTTCACCCACGCAAGTGCCAATTTGTATCGCTTGGAGTTCCACCGAAACTGGCCTGAGCCCCCGGGGCGCTTCTCGCCTGGTTTCACTTGTTACTGTGAGATAATTGGTTTAAAACTGATTACTGGGTCACTAATTATGGGTCCTATTGACAGTGTATTTCAGCTTAGGGAAGCAATTAAAAAGTTCACCCTAATTAATCAAGGGTAATTAACAGGCCTTAAATTTTGTCAAGAGATTAATTATCAAGAAATCCGGAACAAATCAATATACATTCCAGTAGGCTAGGGGAGACCTCATTTCTTTAAAAAAAAAAAAATTTATTTATTTATTTATTTATTTATTTATTTATTTATTTATTTATTTATTTGGTACAGGTTCTTGCTATGCATTACAGTGTGGTACTGGAGAGCAAATCAGACAGGCTCTTAGATTGCCAAGCTATCTCCCCGTTCGAGACCTCGGAGGTTATTTGGACTAGGCATTCATTCATTCATTCATTCATTCATTCATTCATTCACTCAGCAAACATTCGCTGAACCCCTGAATAGTGCCAACCACAAACCAAGGGACCCCGGTATCTTCGTGGATGCAGCTTCTCATTGAGACAGGAGTGGAGCAGCACGTGACCAGGCCCTTTCCAGATGGCTCTAGAGAGTTCACTGTAGGTATAACCCTCATCATCCTGCTTATCTTTTACAGATGTGCAGTGCTAAGGGTCCACTCGAATTAGTTCACTGTAGATGGATAGTGACCCCAGTACACAGCTGCAATCAGCTGTTTCCACTTAAAGAAATGGAGCCCCAGAGGACCTGAGGCCCTTGCCCAGGCACACCGACCCGGGAGGTCCCAGGCCTAGGCTCAGTGTCCAGGAGAGCAGTCTCCCTTTGCTGCACCACCAGGGTCTGCGTTCTCCCGGGAGTAAGTATCCCATAGGAACAGTCAGTGTGGGCTCCCTGAAAGAAAATGCTCTGTTGCCTACTAGATAGCACTGATAGCAGGAGGAGAGTAGCTCCAGAAAGCGGCGTTTCATAAACTCTACGATTGCATTAGAGAAAAGTCACAGATGAGAGGGAGCAATGGGCCATGTACAAGTTCAATGTTTTGATGACATCTAAGGACCTACAGAGGTGAGAAATACTGAGGCCAGTACAATTAGCAATGAGGAAATGAAAGCAGTAAGTGGAACCCAGAACCTTGGGTACATCTCAGCTACCTGTCTGAGATGACAAAAATAAGATCACGCACAGCAAGAGGCAGAGGATGTGATCGTTAGATTCTTTGGGGCTTTGCAAGGGCAACAATATAATACAGGTGTCTTAGTTACTTTTACTCATTACTGGAACAAATACCTGACACTCAAAATGAAGGAAGGAAAGGTTTATTTAGCTCACAGTTGCTGGAGGTTTCAGTCCATATTCGGCTGGCCCAAGGCTGAGTGGAACAGGGCAGAGAGCATCCAGTTCATGGCAGTAGAACAGCAACAATTGCAACAGAGGCAACAGACCAACCAGGGCATAGAGAGCAACAGTATGAGTCTGTCTCTCTGTCTCTCTTTATATTACATTCAGGCCCTCCACCTCAGCCTATCCACCTTAGGCTACACCCATAATTCCAGAAGGACTCAGACCCATAGTTCCATCAGTACTAAAACACACAATCCCAGTGGATCATGAGTCAAGTTTCAAACACTAGAAGTCCCCGCCTCATGATTGCATGAGGCTTTTGGGGGGCGGGGAGGGCAGCTAGACATAAACCATAACAACAGGACACATATTTTATAAGATTATTTTACAGGAAAGCACCCCAAGAATCTTATACAAATCTGTCCACACATCAGAGACCAAAGAATCCAGCTGAGGGCCTGAATTCTAATCCTGCATGAGTCCAGCTGAAGACCTAAGCCCAGAACAATGTCTCCCCAGAAGTCCTACTGAAGCTCTAGGGGCCATAACAATGCCCCCCCACAAGTCCTACTGGGGTCCTAGAGCCCAGAACAATGACTCATGCAGGCCTGCGTCATGGATCTGCACTGGAAAGGCCCAAAGGTCAGTGGTGGAAACTAAAAAGTCTATGCTAGCAGGATGAAGGATCTGCATGGGAGCCAGGAAGTGACGCTCAAGTTAAGAACCGGAGCTACCCCAAAAGTACCACAACCATCTTCAGTGACAGGGAGGGCCCGAGCTCCTCCAGGTTACTAGGAAGCCAGCACAAGGTCCTCCAGCACAATATCCCAGGAGAACAGCAGCTTCCAGCAGCTCCAGCAGCTGCCCTAACAGCCCCCCTCACAGCCTCTGTTCTTCCCCAGCTCTGCCTCCTGCGCTGCTGGCAACCGCCCTCAGGTGGGCCTCCAACTCCCAGCAGCACCCTGCTTCAGTTCAGCTGCGTGTAACCCGCTGACCACCAGTTGACCTCCACCAGTTAGAAACGTAGCAACTGGAGCGCTGCGGCCTGTATTCAATTCCTCCCCTGACACTGATTCACTGGTGACCTCCTCGGGGAGTCAGCTAAACCTGCACGATGTCCCTTCCTCCTCTATCAAATAGAAACCATGCCCTACCGCCAGCTGTTGAGAGGCCTCATGGGTACTGAACCCATAGAGTAACTCAGTCCCCACGCTTTGTGTCACCGAACAGCCTGCATTGTCATTTCACAGTTCCAAGTAGAGAGCTTGCGGTTTACCCCTGCAGCTGCCAGCCAGCGTGTCCCTAAGGCTTACTGGCTGTCCCTTGGGCTAACACTGGCCTCTGAGTGCATTGCTTCCGGTCGTATAAAAGAGCAATCCTTAGTCCTGTCATTTCTCTCTGTGTCAGTGTTCACTTGAATGGCTACTCTACTGAGCTAAGGCCCCACTGCAGTGCCACGCTTCTGCGGGAGGCAGCTCTCCAGCTCTCCCTTTCCCTACTTAGGGACAGGGGTGCAGCTATGGGGTCTTCTTGGAGATGTGAACCCAGAAAGGTGTGTGTTTTGTGGACCTGAAGAGAGCACTGAGAGACAGCCAAAGAAGCTGGGTGCAGGCTGTTTTGCAGAGCACAGCAAGGATTTCTAGCAAGAAGGGCCTTGGAAGGTGGGAACCACAGAAAGGAAGGGCCAAGCTTGCCAGCCACTGGACTCCAGAGAGTGCCACGACAGCACACACGGCTGGGGAGTTCTGGGAGCCGCTGCCACTGCCCTGTGGAGCAGCAAGCGCTGCCAAGCGAGCCAGGGTGGTTCTCTGTTTATCTGCTCCCCTCTGTGTTTGCCTTGCTTCTGACCTCTCAGCGTTTAGCATCTGGGTGTTGCAGCTAGTGTACATCTGGCAAGTTTATTTCGGTTGGAGCAAAACTTTAAAGAGAAATGTGATTCTGAAATAAGGAGTGAATTGCTAATCAGTGCTTCCTTCTGCCCTGCCTCCAGGCAACTCTCCACTTGTCCAGCACTTGCATCCATTCAGCTGGCTGTGCTCATCCTTCATTGGCTCATCCATCCATCCATCCATCCATCCATCCATCCATCCA
>PVKN010003167.1:0-23456 GCA_004027915.1 Capromys pilorides | reverse complement strand
GAGCCCCAGGTTCCAGGAATCCTTACCTGGAGGTTGAGCTCCAGGCTCAATGAGCTTCACCTCCCACGCAACCCCTGTCCTTTTGTATTTTTTGGACAGGGTCTTGCTAAGTTGCCAGGTGTGAGCTTGAACTTGTGATCCTCCTCCCCCAGCCTCCCAGAGTACTGGGATTACAGGTGTGCACCTCCATGCCCAGATCCTATGTTAGCAGCACGTGACTTTACTCTAGGGATCTCCAGTGGGTCATGTTGTAGAAACCGAGGCAGCTCCATGGCACACAGTTACCCACTTGTGAAGGTCTTTAGCATGTACACATAAACGGGAAGAAGACTTTTGCATTCTGTCTTATCTAGCGTTGTTTTGGCCTATCTCTAGATGTCCCCCAAGCCTCTGTCCTCTTATAGGTGGAGTCTGGGGTAGTGGTTGAGTCATGGACCAGTCCACTGGTGGGTTTATAGGTAAATCAATTAGGAGGGTGAGGCCTGGTTGCAGGAGGCAACCCCCAGGGTGTGGCCTGTAGGGCCAAGGTCTCCCTTTCTTCTCCCACGATCTCTCTCTGTTTCCTGGCTGCCATGCCATGAGCAATTCAGCCATGCTGCCCTGTCTCAGAGCCAGGTGACTGTGGCCCAAAACCTCCACACACTGGGAGCCTAAACAAACCTGCAAACCTTTTCTGTCATTGCTACTTTTCTGTCACTGCTGAGACAAAATGTCTGATGTCCCAAGCAAAGTGGGGAGATGTTGACCTAGCTCACAGTCCATGGAGGCCTCAGCCCATAAGCTGCTGGCTCCAAGGCATGGTGGCACATGGCAGAGGGGTAACGGTTCATGGTGGCAGGTGGGTGGCAGGGCACATGTAGCACTCACTCCCTTAATCCCAGCACTGGACCATGAGTCCATCAGGAACTCTAGCTTCAGCCACCTCTCAAAAGTCTGGCCCCCTAAACTGCACAAGGCTTTGGGGGACACCCAAACACAAACTGTAATGTTTCCTCTTTTAAACTATGGGTGCCAGGTATTGGGTCTCAGTGACAGGAAGGTAACTAAAACACACCTTAATCTTAATCCATGTCACTGCTCCCTGGATTTCCCTGAGGTTCCACCTTCTGCGTTTCTAGTGTCCCTTGGTTCAGAAGGAGATGACCTCCATCCCGAGTTCCACAGTTTCTGTGCCTGAGGCCTGTCAGTCAGTGTGCTCATGTCTCGGGTCACACTGATTGGTCACCAGGCAGATGTAGTGAGACAGCGCTCTAGACCTCACCTGGTGCCCTCTGAGAAGTGGCAGAGAGATTTTATGTTTGGATGACTACAAGAAGCGTTACTGTAATAATGAGATTCAGTCTGACTTCAGTCTACCTCTGCCGGCAGCCACCACTGCAGGAGAAGAGTGAATTATCCCGGTCCAGAGGACACTTGCAAGATGGACAGGTGTTGCATCTTGATAGCACCCCTGGAACTGTGGATCTAAGTGAGCCTGACCCAACCATCCCTAAATGCCAGCTCTCTCAGCCTGTGATTTTTTCAAGATATAAGTGTCATTTCGATTTGGGATTCTGTCATCTGTAACCCAACAATCCTGATAGCCATAGGGATCAGTGAGCATTCCATGAATGGACAAAAATATCGGAATTTTGCTGGCAGGAATCTTAAGAAATCTGAAACTCCATCATTTGACTTCTATTTTCCACATTAAGTTCAATAGAATCCCTAATGTGATATTGATTCTTTTAAAATTTTATTTTATTTTATTTAACCTAATTTATTTATTTGTGTTATGGCTGGACCAGCCTGCCCTGGGGATGGGGTTGGCACAGCGTGTGGTGCCAGGGATGGAACCATGGTCCCTGCGGTTGCCTAAACTTTCCTAGGCTGGTGCTTTAGACTGCTGAGCAGTCTCACCGGCCCATGTGATATTGATTTGCTCTTCATATTTAACTTGGTAGTTTTAAAAAGGAATTTATGTTACATCACGAAGATAGGAAATGAAACATGTCTTCTACATATGTTTAGGTGTGATTTTAGAATGTCTCAAAAGTAATAAATATTCCACATAAAGAATACAGAAGGGCACATACAATAAAAGAAAGTTATGTTCTCTAAACCCCCATAAATCAATAATGTGGCATAGCAGATCTTCCTTTGTATTCATACTTTAAAAATAAAATCTGATAGTACTCAAATGCCCTTTAACCTTGTCTATTTTGACTGAAAACCACTTTTAGTATTTCCTCACGCCAGCAGTTGTTCTCCTGTATGACACATCTGACTGTAGTCTGAATTTGAAGTCACAGAAGGGCACAAAGGATGGCGCAGCAGACAACGACACTCCCACCAGCTATAACTAATAAACATCAATGTTCTTGCACTTGCTTTCCTTCTGTGAAAACCAGCTGTGCAGGTATCCACATTCTCCCATTTTCATTTATTTTGCATCATTGTAAAAAGATCACTACTGAACCTTAACCCTTATCACCCTCGGGATGAAGTCTCTCGGTGGAACAGATCAGATCCCGGCTTCTGCCTCCCAGCCAACACCCGATTGTGCTAATCCTGTTCTTTAAAACCAAACTAATTATACAAAAGTGCCATTTTATTGTTGTCTTAATTTTCATTTCTCGGATTCCCGATGATATGAAATGTACATTTCATGTGTCATTGGAAACTTGTAACTTTTATAAGTGAATTATTTTTACAATAAATTTTACAATAGTGAATTATTTCTTTCTGCCTTGTGCCCTTTTCTTGATTGGGAAAGACATCTTCTTCTCTTCGGTGGGAGGTGCTATTTCTATAGAAAGGATATTACCATATACAGTCAACATACTTTACTATGCAACTTGTGCCCTTCAATTTTTATAGTACAGTACAGTACAGTATAGCAGAGGATAACACGACATAGCGTGGCACGGCATGGCATGATATGGTACCATAGTACAAGCATAATTTAAATGGCTCCTCAGTTGATGGAGAGATCTCCCAGGTTAAGGACCGTGGCTCTTGCTCTGAAGGATTTTTATAATTTCAGAATCGTTTTTATTAATAGTAAATAATACACTTTATTTATTTATTTATGTTACAGCCATCTCAGAAGCTTATATCAGAGTTACTGCTCTCTCACTTCTAGCTTGTTTTCAAGTGCAAGATTTTGCTTGCTTGTTTGTTGGTTGAGACCCTTTGGGAGTGTTTTTAGTGCAATTAGCCTAGGGTTTAGCTCAGGATTGGTAACATCCAGAGGCTCCTCCAGGTAATTCCAATGTGCACTCAGAATTGGTAAACACTGTTTAGAAACTACTCCACAGCTCCAATCACTAACTCCCCATTCTAGTTGCACAGAATTCCACCTGGGAATTATGAGGGATTTCAGCCCTAGGTTTGCGTCAGAATCTCAGCAAAACTGAAGAGGCAAACTGAGCTAAATGTCTATGTGGAATACTGGCCATCTTTATTAAAGAAAATAGATATAGCTTCACAGGTGATTCACACCTAGGGCTAAATCCTCATTTTCTAGATCAGTTGTTTGTTTATTAATTTGTGTGTGTGTGTGTGTGTGTGTGTGTGTGTGTGTGTGTGTATTTAGGACAGGGTCTACAGGGTCTCACTATGTAGATTGGACTTACAGTGATTCTGTTTTCAGCCTCCCAAGTGCTGGGATTATAGGTCCACACCACCATGCCCAGTCTTAGCTGTTCTTTTAAAATTATCCACTTTACCTATTTTTATACACATGGATATAGACTTGATTCTTACATCCTGTTTTAATAGAAGTGTTCTTATTATTTAACTTGAACATGATCACATTTTCCTGGAGAGCTTGGGAGGCCCCAGCCCCAGGCTATTGGTTCAGTGAGACCAGGATTTTGCCCTGCTCCTGGGCAGCTCTGATGTGGAGGGTCCAGTGAGCACAGCCTGTGAGCGGCTGGGTGCGGCCATGCACACCAAGGCCTTGTGCTGGGTGGAGAGCCTTCCCACTGCAGCAAGCCTGAGCGCCACCTCTCAGCTGAACACTGCGGACGCTGAGGAGCTGAGCAAGGGCCACCGGCCTTCACTGCTACCGTCGCTGCTGGCGACTGCTACTAAAGCACTGTCTCGCGCCCTAGCCCTGTACTGTAGTCTTCAGTTCGGCTGTATCAAAGTCATTTGCATGTCCCTCCACTGTCCATCTTGCTCTATTCCTCTGGGTAACTTGCGACTATGACTGCAGTGACTGCAGTGACTGCAGTGCTGTGTTGTGACATCGCATTGGGCACAGGCAGTGAGAAGGAGGCCCCTGAAGGCTAAGGCCTTCAGATCCACTTGGGGGCACGGTCTTTCAACCCACATCTACTGTGGAGCCAACCGAGCTCCCTAAAATGCAGCGCTGATGGTGTTAACCCTTCCCACGAGCCCTTCAGTAGTTCCTGATGGCTTTTAGAAAAACACCCCAGACTCTTACCATGGTGCTGCAGGTTGGGTTCCCCAAGCAGATCCTGAGATGGAGTCCAGTGTGAAGGTGCCTACTAAAAGGGACCCTTGGCATCAACACCTGTGCATGGGCTGAGGGCTGGGCACCCAGTGGGCACCAACTGTTGAGCTACTATGGACCCCAGATAACCTCAGCTGATTCCAAGGGAGCTCGAGTTAGGCTGGTCTGCCACAGCTGTCCTGAGCTGTGCCACTGTTCTGTCTCCCTCCCCCCCACCCCCCCGCTTTCTGTTTCTCTCCCCCCATAGATTGGACTCATAGTGATTCTCTCATTTTCAGTTTCCCAAGTGCTGGGATTACAGGTACATGCCACCATGCCCAGTCTTGGTTGTTCTTTTAAAATCTCTCTCTCTCTCTGTCTCTCTCTCTCCCTCTGTCTGTCTCTCCTTCTGTCTGTCTCTGTCTCCCTCTGTCTCTGTCTCCCTCCCTCTGTCTATCTGTCTCTCTGTCTCTCCCTCTCTCTGTCTGTCTGCCTCTCTCTCCTACTGTCTGTCTCTCTCTCTCTCTCTATCTGTCTGTCTGCCTGTTTCCCTCTGTCTGTCTCTCCCTCTGTCTGTCTGTCTGTCTGTCTCTCCCTCTGTCTGTCTGTCTGTCTCTCTGTCTGTTATTTACCCCTCTCATAATCTACTTTTCAGGCACCATATTCTTCTTCTGGTTCATCCTGTGTCTCTGCCTCAGGACCTTTGCCTGTGTGCTTGCCTATCTGGAATGTTTCCTCCTGCATCTCCGACCTCCCCGCTCCTCCTGCACAACACCTCGCTCATCATGAAGGTCCTTGCTCGTACTTTCTTTGGCAAACCTTCCCAGCACTCTGCCTAGTCTAGGATCCCTGCTGTGCACTTTTAAAGCTTACACACCCATTCCATTAGGAAGCAGGATGTACCAGGCTTGTGAGAAAACCCCAGTCTCATCGGACTTCAGCACGCAAAGGCACAGGCCTGCGACCTGCTCAGCTGATGTGAGCAGACAGTCTTGTGTGCTGCATACAGCTTGCTGCTAAACGTTAGCCCAGATTATTATTCTTACTTTTTAAATCTGCCCTATATCTCTTATGCTGTGTTGGGCTTAAAGCTTAAAAGGAGACAAGCACTGGAATCGGAGCCATCAGCCTCAAGCAGAAGGTGGATGCCAGGCAATCAATTCAAGGGCGCTTGATTGGAAGTCCCTCTTCACGGGGGATCCTCCTACCTTATTAAGCGCTGAAGATTCAGAGTTCCACAACACTGAATAATACAGCAGAACAGCAGCAGCATGGTTGCCCTGTCCCATGTGTTTGCGGGTAGCACTGCGCAGCCCTGGCCGGCCTTGTCTCCCTACTCCTCAAATCAGCACCAGGAGAGTTTTCATTTCTTGCTAAAGAATCACGGGTAAAGGTTAAGTAATTTGTGCAGCACCACACCGTCACTAGTGGCAGGGCTGGGCCTTCCAGGGCTGGCATTACCGGGCAGTAAGCCGCAGCCTGAGCCTCCTGTAGGCCTAGGAGCCTCTTGTAGGCCTAGGAGCCTCCCCCTCGCTCCTGTAGGCCCAGGCCCTGCTCCTCAGCCGATCTCGGAGACCCAGCCCCTGCAGCGGCCACTTTCTGTCCCCATCCCCCACGTCCAGGTCCCCTCCTACAGCCCAGGCTGCTCCCTTCCCAGCATGCCTCAGGCTGTAGCCAGGCTGAGTTATGACAGACCTCGGCAGAAAATTCCCCTGTAAAGGGAAGGGGCCAATCCAACGTGAGTTATTCTTATTGTAAGCTCCCCAAAGCCAGGGACGTGGTATGATTTATCTCAGTATAACCCACAGTCCTGGGAATAGGGCCTGGCACTCTGAACACAATAAATGCTTAAGGAATTGACTGGCATTTTCAGAGAGACTGGGGACCAGACACACACACACACACACACACACACACACACACACACACGCTGATTTTATGTGCTCTGTGGGTGTGAGTCTGTCTCTTCCCCTGACATGTTATGTGCATAGCCTCATCACTCATTTTAATTACATTATTGTGGGCTCTTTTTGGCCTTTGGCTGTTGCTGAGACCAAATTAGAAAATTTAAAGACAGCCATCTTTCTTGCCGGAGAACTTCCAACAGCGAGTGCCCCCGGGGCTGGTGAGTTGGGACACAGGGGCGGGGACCTTGCTTTCCCTGGGCTTCCCTTTTGTTCTGCTTGCATTTTTCTTTTAACAATGTGCATGTATTATCTTTTCAAAAAACTAACAATAGAAACATTGAAGAAAGAAAAGAAAATAGCCACTTGGCTCTCCAAACCGTCGGCGGACTTCATCAAAGCTTTTAGAGCTGGATTAGTTAGAGATTAAAGTAGGGGTCTGTGCTAGACAGGTTCGCAGGCCCCTGGGGACACGGTGCTGCCACCTCGAGGTAGAAGGCAGACAGCGCGCAGACGTGGCTGACAGCTCCCTGCAGTTCCGCTCAGGTCGCCCCTGTGGACGTGACCCCAGGAGGCTTCCTCTCCCAGGAGCCCCTCTGTGCCGGCCCCGCCACTCATTCAGTTATTCTCTTTGCTGGGTCAGTGACAGATCTGTAAGGATTAGGCAAAGTAAGCTCTGAAATCTACTCATAAGATGAAAATCTGTCCCTTCATTCTCAGGCTGCATCGCGAGTGATTAAATTGGAGAAGTCGGGCTGGGGGCAGGAGGCTGGCTGTGGTCTTTGAGTTTGAAGTTCTGTTACTGCTTCTGCTATGATTTTAGAGTCGTTGGCATCTGGTCCCCAGACTCTGCAGCTGCCGTTTGGAGCCTCAGAGTCAAACCTAGGGAGGATCGGGGTCTCTGAGGTGGGCAGCACGCTTACAACTGGCTAATGAGAGCGCCGTGGCTTTCTTCTGGGTCCAGGATATTCCTAGAGGGATTAATTTTTATCAAATGACTTCTTAATGAGAGTGTGCTTACCTCCAAATTTGGAGACCTTAACGCTGCTGGAATTTAAAGCTAATCAGCAGGCTGGTCGGCTGCGACTGAGTTCACACGATCAGGAAGCTCGGAGGAGAGGAGAGAGAGTTGGTAGCCGCCAGGAGCTCACAGAGTGAAAATAGTCGAAATTCAGCAAATGGCCTTGCCCTGTCCTCCTGAAAGATGCTGGGCTTGGAGGGGGTGGGGCAGGACGAGCTTGCAAGTAGGACTCTGGGGCTGGGGCTGGCTCACTGGTGCATTTTACTGAGCCTTCAAAAACAAACAAACAAACTAATAAACAAATAAATAAATACATGTGGGAATTGTCATGCACAGATATGGCTTCCTTGTAAAAGAAGAAACACTGCCAAAAACAGGTCTGCATTTCTGCACAGACAGCAAGTTGGAGCTGCCCGACTACTATCCCTTTGTAGAGGTCCCTGGGTGCCACAGCTCCTCACATCTGGGCCAGTGGTATGGCACGCTATGTCACCTTCCCAGCCCTCATGGGGATTTGAGTCTGAGTTTGCCATGACAGAGGAACTGTGCTGCTGCTTGGAGGAGTCCACCATCTGACCACCTGACACACTTGGGGGTCATTTGGCAGAAAGGCGAGGCCGGGGCTGCTTCATTGGGGGCCACTGGGAGAGGTCCCTCATCTTGGCCCATGCCTCTGCTCCTACCTGACTGACCTAGAACACAGCTGCAGGGAATTCAGCCTCTCCCTGTGGCGGGCAGACTCCAGCGGAGCCTGCCCCAACTTACCTTCACATCTTGGTGCTCATGTCTCTTCGTGATCTTCGGTTGAAGGTGGGTGGGACTTGCATGTCCCTTCAAACCAATGTACACAGTGTAACAAAGAAATACAGCTGTAGTGACTGGTTGACAGTGTGAGCATGAGCAGTTCAGAAGCTTAATTAAATTGGCTCAGCAATTATACACCCTAGTATATAGAGGACCCACCCTAGGGTGGCTCATTACTTAAAGGATATAAAAAGGAAAAAAGAAAGGATGGAGTGTTGCATTTCCTTAGAGGAGCTCGGTCTTCCCAGTCAGCTTGACATCGTCTCCTGGCTCCTAACACAGACTCTTTGGCCTCCACCTTGGATCCTTCAGCCTTCTGGTGTCAGCCTTCAGTCACAGACCCACTGGCCTCCTGATATGGACTTGCACAGGACGCTGCAGCGAGCTCCACACCTGGGACCGGATCCTTCAGTCTCTAGTGCATAGACGCTCTCTGCACGCTTCCTCACCCAACTCTGTGACTGACTGACACAAGCCCATCTTATAATTTCTTATACATTTGTACATCTTGTGTTATATCTGGTCCTCTAGTAAAACCCTGAGTGATACAATGGTGAAGACTTAAACTTTAAAATTATAGTAAGAGAAACATTGCCATTGATCCTCCCTCAACCCTCCCTTGGAACCCTCCTCATCAGCTTCACCACTTTCAGGAGTAGTTCTGGAAGTCTCTTTCCAGGTATCTCTGATTATGTTGTCAAGGCTGCCTTGATGTCCTGAACTGATTCAAAACATTTACGTTTCAGGATCACTTTGACTTTGAGAAAGGGCCAGAATTCCACCTATGCCAGAGCTGGTGAATAGGGTGGCTGGGGCCTCCTCTTCCTAATGGCCTTACCAGCCTGCCTTTCTCCTGGAGGGTGCTCAGGAGCAGTAGCCAACATATTTTTCATATACCTTTTAAAGCCATTCATGAAGAAGGACTTCCGGCACTGTATCAGAAAGTGACAAGACTGATAGGGGACGTGTGCTCAAAGCAAAAAGAGACACTTGCAGAAGTGGTAATGACAGTGTGTCTTTTCCTGTCATACATTTTTAAAGAAAATTTAAGCATTTGTTGCATATTTGGACCATATTGGTTACTACGGCAAAAGAGACAGGATGTCCCCCTCAGATTGTAGTGCGTGTGACAGTGGTGTCCGTCTTGCTAGCAGACTGTCTACCTCCCTTTGCTGTCTTTGGTGAAGCAAGTGACTGTGTCAAGGAGGCTTAAGTTTAAGCAGCTGTCAGAAACTCCAGCCAAGAAACAGCCAGGAGCTGGTGGTGACCTCGGGCTGCCAGTCCAACAGCCCACAAGGCCTGAGTTCCACCAGCAGCTGTGGGCTTAAAGGCTGGTTCTTCTTCCTCATCAAGCTCAGGCCAACATCTTCCCTGCAGCCTTCTGAGAATCGGAGCAGGAGGGCCAGCAAGCCATGCTCAGATTCCTGACTTATAGGAACTTGAGTCGAACTCGCGTCCTTGTAAGGTGCTAAACTGGAGGTAATCTTGCTACGTTAGCAAGTGTTAACTAATATGATGTTTCCTTTGATCTCAGTCTTTGAACAACTATGTTCCTTCTGAATGTGGTCATAGCTCTCTCTAAAAATGTTAGTTAGAATTGCTATTTAGGGCCAGCCAAATAGCTCAGCATATTAAGGAGCCTACAAGCAGGCACAGGGTCGGGGGTTTTATCCTGGGGCCTGTTGTACTGAAACTGCAGTTAAGACTGGGCATGGCGGCACAAGCCTGTAATCCCAGCTTTTGGGAGGCTGTAAACAGGCAGATCACTATGAGTCCAATCTAGTATCGAGACCCTGAACACCCTGTAGACCCTCCCCCACAAAAAAAAAAAAAGAATTTCTATTGTATTACAGAGAATTGCTCTATAGTTTGAAATTGCTGACTTATATGCTAGGACAGATAAGGAGGGGAGAGGCAGGAAGAGGATTAAGCTGAGCTCAGCCCCCTCCGGTGTCATTTACCAACTGTGTCTCATGATAAATGTGGGTTCCATAATGGTGGGGAGCCTCTGCCTCTGCCTCAGCCGTGATGTCAGAGGTGCTGCATACGAAGTCATGCTCTGTAGGCAGCTTAAAGGTACATAAATGGAGCTTCAGGGCCAAGAAATGCATGGGGCCCCATCCTGGGGCTTCCTTTGCAACGGCCTGAGGGGTCATCTTCTGCTGTCAAAAGGTACTGCGTTTGAACTAATTCACATAACTAATTTCCTTCTGGAATTTTTTCCAAATCTTTTTCTAATGTAACCAGTGCTTCAACCCAGCATTCTGATAGCTAAATGTTTGTGCATATTTCTGATAAGTGATGGGCCAAAATATGTAAACAGTTACTATGATTTAAAAATGTCTACTAGAAAGGAGTTTGTGCTTCCAGAAATGTAGTACACGGGAATGCCAACTTCCCAGCATGCTTGCCTATGACAGATAAGGGCTTTGTAATTAATATTTGTCAATGAAACAGCAGAAAGTGCTATGTTACTCTTTTTGTTTTACTTGTTTGGCTATGAATGAGGTAGAGAATTTTTATCAGTTGTTCATAGTTCTTTCAAAAGTTTAAATTCCATGTGCACTGGTGATTTTTCTATTGGGATGGTCACACTGATTTGCAAGAGCTCTTCATATATTAGTCCTTAGTATATAATACTATATAGTTTAACATAAATGTTATCTTTTCAAGATACATATAGATATATTTTTAAATGTAGCATAGTTTAGAACATACCAAGTTTTTATTAGTTAAAGTTTCTTATTGTTTTATAGTTTCTGTTTTTGTTATTACATTTAGAAGGTCCTTTTCTACCTTCTTTCTTTCTTCTCTGATCTTTCTTTCTAGCGTAGTGGTCAGTTTCTGGAGGACTTCTCATCACACGTGGCGGTCCATTCACAGACTTTCTCCGTATCAATAGTGTTTTGGTCAAGTATGACTAAACTTCAGTCAACTAGAGCCAGGCCAGGCCCTTTGGCAGGTGCATGCCTAGACCCTTCACAGCTTCCCACAACCACAGAGCCACAGCATGCCACCATCTATCCCCCACTGCTCCCCTTTCAATGGGGTGAGCCACTTTATATGTTAAGCCTAGCCATGGGAACAGAACATTGCCTGACAGGGCAAGCCCAGCCCCGATGTTGGGGCATCCGCAGGCAGGTGGCAGGGCCAGCACCCAGGGCTAAGAAGGCCTTTGTGGATGACAGCGTAAGAGCAGGGCAGGCAGGGGCCGACCATGCACTTGGCGTGAGGATGCTGCTAAGTGTGCCTTAGTACTCGCTCTGCAGCTCCACCCTCTTGTTAGTAACTCCACACAGTGAATCCTGTTTTCTGGGACTTGAAACAAAGGAACTGAGACTGGATCTTGATTCAGGTTTGATGATTCTGATACCTGTTCCCTGCCCACCCTGCACCCAGGCCTCCTGTTTCTCTGTAGCAGATGGGCGATGCCCAGGGAGGTCCTCAGTACCGGGGCAGATGGCTGAACTGGAGAGGTGTCTGTGGGCCCAATTCCTGTATCTCAAGGCGGAGGACCTTGTGCGAGCCTCACCCAACAGCCTATGGCAGAGATGCCCCCCAGATGCCTGGGCCTGCGACTGCCGACCGAGTACTTAGCATGCATGGCTAGCAGCCTGCGTTGCTCCCAGGGATACGCCTCTCCTGTTAGCCTGCACTCCTCGTAGCAAGTTGGCTTTCACCGCCCTCACTTGTCATCCATAGGATTTATGTAACTGTCTCACCCATGGGGGTGACCCACAGACTTTCCTTAGTGCTGGGTGTTGGAAATGCTTTGGTAGAACATCTGCTTTTATGATACTTATAAGAAGGGATTTTATATCCCAAGATCATATAAGTTTACCACACAGAACCACTGAGAGCAAAATCACATTTCATTGATTTATTCCACAAATGCTTCTGCTGGACACGCCAGAGACCAACACAGCCCAACTTCCATTAAACAGGGCAGGGCAAGGTGATAGGCTTGGAGCTGAGCCGGAAGTGAGAAGTATCACTTCCAGGGCAAAGCACTTAATCACCATTACAGCTAATCACTATGTGCCAGGCACAAGATGCTTGAAATACCTAAAGCGAGCCACAGCAAGGCAAACCTTCCCTCAAGCCATGCATGCTAGCCCAGGAGGAGCAGAGGCAATACACGTGAGGAATAAGCAAATAATTAAGTATGTCAAGGGGAGATAACTGTTACTTAATAATTGCCAGAGAGGTGCCAGCCCTGCCCTCAGGCTGCGTGGAGACAGCCAATGAGACTGGGCACGGTAGCACGCCTGTAATCCCAGTGCTTGGGAGGCTGAAAACAGAAGGATCACTACAAGTCTGATCTTGCAGACTTGCAAGTGCAGTGAGATCCTGTAGAGCCTGGACTAAATACACTGAAAAAAAAAAAAAAATTGCCAGAGGCCAGCAATGGGGACAATAGAAGGGACACTGTTAAATCAGGTGGCCAAGGTGGGTGTCAGCAGGAATGCGACCGACAGTTATGGAAATTAAAGAGAGAAGGTACTCCAAGCATGAGCAATGGCGATGAGGTTGGGGTGAGGCAGGGGCCCCAGAAGAGCAGGAAGGGGCCATCTGTACATGGAGGAGGGGAAGAGAAGGAAGAGGAGCTCAAGGCAGAGGCAATGAGGCGGGACGGGGCCTGGGATGTGGTGGAGAGATCAGCACAACGGGCCTGAGGTGCCAAGGAGGAGGCAGGGCCTGCACACAGTACGAGGGCAGAGCAAATGGGGTGTTTTGATGTCTCGATGTCCTTGGGTGTCAGAAGGGGAGCCGCCGAGGCTGGTGTGAAGGAAGTGCGGCCCTGCCGTGATCCAGAACTGGGAGGGCTGTGGTGGAAGCAGGTTTCGAGGGGGATCCAAAGGAGCTTGGCTGCAACCTCTGAAGACCAGTTTCTTATTCTTATGCTGTTCCCTGATTCATCCTGGGATGAGATGACACCAGGTGAAATAACTCAAAAGGTACCCAGAGAAATGGACAGAAAAGCGCATAACTTCACGGAGCGCCCTCTGTGGGTGTGTCGCGAGGAAGTCCTTTCTTGTGGACAGACTTCTGTACCTCGCCCTCCCCAACCTCCACTGCTCCTGGATGCACCAGAGACCAAGGCAGCCCAGCCCCCATCAACCTGGGCAGGGCCATGCGCTAGGTTCTGGGCCCGAGTGACAGTGCAAGGATTGCTTCCAAGGCAAAGCATTTGATTACCACCATGGCCCTTGTGTCTTTCTCTTCCTTGCCCTGCTGTGATGCCCAAGGAAACCCAATGCATAGTCAACACAGTGTCAGCATCTCCATCACCCTGGATCCGGAAGTGACCATACATATCAGGACCCTCCTCTGCCTCTGCTGGGTAAGTGCTCCGAGGAGAAAACAAAGCTTGCTGGGTTAACCAGCTGAGAGTCCAGGGTTAATGTGTTACCACAGCAGAACACAGACCTCCTCAACTAAACAGCTCTTAAAAGCAGAAGCAAATTACGCCTCATTCTATTTCCATTTTCATCTCTTATCCTTTTAAGAAATATAAAAACTGACAGCTCCCCGGATGGTCTGGACGATACATCAGCGCATTAGAACCCGCTGCCACACTCAGTGAGACCCTGCTCCCAGCGGCACCTTCCCCACCTCCACCCCAGGAAGAGCCAGCAGACCCCCCTCTCGGCTCCCATGGCATTCTCCCTGCACGGTCATTAGAGCGCACGGCCGTTACAGCGCTTTCCGTGTTGTACTGAGATGGGTATGTGCATGTTTGCCTCAACCACTAGACTGCAAGTGTCAGAAGCCTCCTTTATTGTCCTCTTAAGAATCAGGGAAAACAGACTAAAGGAAGGGTGAAGACAAATACAGGCAGTTGCGTCCTTTCTCCCCCTCTCTATCTTGCAGTGTTGTAGTTGAGTCTCTTTTTATTGCAGATAACAAAAACAAATCTTGCTTATTTAAGTGAAAGAAGTTCTTGGAACCCCAGGGAAATGTGAATAATCTGCTCAAGAGACCATGGGAGCTGGACAAGCCCAAGACCCTAGCGACAAAGCCTTTTCAATTTTCCTTCTGAATCTCTGCCGCAGGAACGTCTAGCTCCCAGACGCCAAGGCCACCTCTGAAAGTTTTCAGGAGAGGTAACCTGGCTGGGTTAGTTAGGGTCCAGCGTCTGCTTCCACCCCGCCAGCAGGGGTCACAGGAAGTGTCGTGCAGTAGAAGCAGCGAGTGTGGCTGTCGCTATGTGGGCAATTCTAAGAGACACGGGGTTGGCAAGTCCTCTAACAGAAGAGCATATCTGATGACCTCATCCAACACTCCAGGCATCAGCACTTGCTCCATATTCCTGCAGATTTTTAATCTGACCCTCCCATCTCAGTACCATCCAAGAGTTCAGCGTCAGACCCGCCTCAATATCTGAAATGGCCCTATGTATCTGCAGAAATTTCTAGATAACCTATTTCTGGACATTGGATATACTCCAGAAGCCTCTGTGGCTTTATCTGCCTTTAGGCAATGAGTCCACTGCCCCCGAGTCCTAGGATTTATTCATGGGTTTTACCAACCTCATCCGAGGCTGATCATAGCCAGGCTTCACTGCTGGCTGGAAGCTGACGATGAGATTCCTCGTAATGGGACAGCAGGAATTGTGCGCGTTGCCTGGTCGGCTCTTCATGTCTGTGTCTTGTACCACGAGCGACCAATGTGAGCAGCGCTGCATGCCCCGGGCATGGCTGCTCTCCTACAATCTTTTCTTGGGTGTTTATACATTGATTTTGGTGTTCATTTTTTCCATCTCTTTAAGATGAAAAATGTTTATTGAGTTAGTCTGAAATGAATTATTAAAAGCTAGATTGTGTCCTCTCTCAGTAGCCTCTTCTAGAATGGAAAGCCAGGAGCAAACTGGAGTCTTCTAGGCAAGAGGTCAGACAGCACCTATGTTGGACTCAGATCGCACCCGGCTCTGGCTGTTCGTTCCAGTTATTCCTTCACACAGCAATCACTTCTGAGTGCCTACTGGGTCTGGCTCTCATAAGATGAAAATTATTTTACCTTGCACCAACTGAAGTACGGTGGGGTGGAGGTTGTAAGATACAGACATTTAAGCTTTGGATGATAAAGTCTACATTGAAATTTTATTAAAAGAGTGTGGATTGTGGAGAAGTCCCAGTAGGAATCCTGCCTCCGACTCTCCAGCTGCATTGACCTTGAGCACATTATTTGACCTTTGCCAATCTTAATTGCCTCATGACAGAAAAATGCAAAAATATGTTAGCCTTATAGTATTACCTTCTATACAGTAGATAAAATGTCTGGTACATCATAAATTACAATAAGTGACAACTGTTAATACAAGATTAAATTAAATACTTTTTATGTATTTGGCACCAGGTCTCACTGTGCAGCTCTGACTCATAGAGCTCCTCCTGTTTTCAGCCTTTTTAGCACTGGGATTACAGGTATGCACCACCACCCCTGGTCTCAGTAGTCAGCTCAGCACCCCTGAAAGGTGGGGCCGGTGCAACATGTGCTGGGGATCGAACCCCAGCCCCTGCGCTTGCCTAAGTAGATCTTTAGTCTGCTGAGCTATCTCACCAGCCCTAAGATTTTTTATATAATTATGACTTTTGCATCATTTCCAAGATGTACGAAATTGTCTGGCACATGGTAAGTCTTCAATAAACACTTCGCAAATAAATGAATGAATGATCATTGCTTGGGTACTCATCCTATACTGCGCATCTATGTATAAATTAACTTAGAGAACCATAGTACAGCAGAGTAACCGAGTTGTTGAGATCATCTTTGTCTTTGGTGTCAGAACTACTTGTGTCCTATGGCCTTATGATTTGGACTCTGTCTTAGGCCATGTTCCCTATGAAAGGGCTTTTGGAGCAAATAAACAGTGTTCTCAGGAGAAACACATAAGACAGTGTAGAGGCAGGACAGCAAGGTGATAAGGGTGACACACATGTGATGGTTTCCAGGGTCCCGCTCTGATCTCAGGCCAAACCTAAAGAATCTTCTGGCATGTGAATCACACCTGGGTTCAGTTTGTATTGAAGAAAAAGAACTGACTTTAATATCAGGCTAGGGGAGAGGGGGAGGTGGGCGGAGGGTTCTTGATGGCTCAAGAATCTCCAGGCAGGGTGGCTGTGGCCAAGCGGGTGCAAGTGCAAACCCAGGGCAGCCAACACCACACCATGAGCCAAGGATGCAAAGGGGACCTGGGTGGGATCACCTATACTTTTATCCCCAAGTCTCAGGTCCAAAATGCTCCAAATTCTGGAACTTGTTGAGGGCCACCATGATGTCATAATGGACATTTGACTTCATGTGATGGGTTGCAGTCAACAAATGCAGGAGTTGGGCTGGGGAGATAGCTCGGTGGTCTAAACACCTGCCTGGCAAATGCAAGGATTTGAGTTCCATCCCTAGTATTGTATGCCAGGCTGCCCTGGAATCTCTGGTACCATGCCAGCCCCAGAACTGGGTGTGGTGGCACATACCTGTAAACCCAGCACTGAGGAGGCTGAGAAAGGAAGATCACTATGAGTCCAAGCTGCATAACAAGACCCTGTACCAAACAAACAAACAAATAAGCAGGAACAACGAAAATATCACCTTCAGGCTATGTCAAAGGTGGGTATCAAGCATAAATAATTTTCATGTTCAGACTTGGGTCCCCTCCTGAGGAAATTCCATTATGTATATTTAAATACTCCAAAATCCAGAAGAATCTAAAATCTAAAACATTTATCAGCCCAACATTTTGGATAAAAGATCTGCAGTTGGCACTGTGGGTTTGTAAGTGCTGGGCACTTGGGGTCATAAGCAGCCCCAAGCTCCACTGGTGTTAGGAGTGGCACAGCTAGGACCTAAATACAGCAATGTCGGATGACACAGAGAAGAATCTTAACCACAATGCCAGGACATGGTGGGACATTAACATTCATAGCTCTCCCCTCTAAGTTCTTTTCCCTGCTATTTCTCTTCCGGCTCTGGAGCAGGGGGAAGTCTTGGGGACTGTCTTGTTACTTTTTACTTGTTGCTGGGACAAATACCCAACACTCAAAATGAAGGAAGGAAAGGTTTATTTAGCTCACAGTTACTGGGGGTTTCAGTCCATACACTGCTGGAACCCAGACAGAGAGGCACATGGCAGAGAGCAGCAGTTCATGGTGGCAGAACAGCAACAATATGGTGATAGAGGTGACAGAACAACCAGGAGAGCAGACAACCACAGAGAGAGTCTATCTCTCTGTCTCTCTTTATATTACATTCAGGCTCTCTGCCTCAGTCTATCCGCCTTAGGCCACACCGATAATCCCAGAAGGACTCAGATAGTCCCATCAGTACTAAAACACATAATCCCAGTGGATCATGAGTCAAGTCTCAAACTCTAGAAGTCCCCACCCAGTGATTGCCTGAGGCTTTAGGGGGACAACTAGACATAAACCATAACAGGGACCTTTCCTGATGGGACGTTTGTAATGCTCGGCGTGGCTGCACCAGGGACATCAGCAGGGAAGGTCTGCGTTGGGGCCTGGCCCCTGGTGTCTCAGCATGCAGGTCAGGACCTAGGCACACAGGAGAGGCCTTGGCTGAAGACATGGGGAGGATCTGCTGTTGGCCCTCGAGTTAGGGTCTGCTAGGCTGCAGTGCGTGTGCGTGTGTGCATGCATGTATGTGCGTGTGCACGCACACGTGCATGTGTGTGTGTGCCAGCATGGGACTGGAAAAACTGTGTCCATTAACCCAAGGAACAAATCAGAGAATATGTCACTACCAATGTTTGCAGTTTGGAAAACCACAAAATGACCCACACATGAGAAACCAAAATACCAAGCTCAACCCACATGGTCACATTAAAAGTCACACTTCCACTATTGATTCAGTGCCGAGCCATCTCAAGTGACCAGTGGGCATGATAGCTTGGTTCTAGACTGGTAAAGACCACTGTGTTCCTATAGATACAAATGTACAATCTTTTGGTAATAATACTGCCATAACCATGCAGGGTGTTAACAGTCCCAAAGAGGATTTAGCAATTATCCAAAAAGTATAAGCCATAAAATGAAATTATCTGCCATGAAGAAAGGCCAGCAATGCCACAGAGTGAAACTAGTGGTCTACTAGTGGGTATTGAATAACAGAAAAGCAACGTGAAATTCAAGGTCCAGCTCTTCTGTCTAGAGATGCCTTTTTATTACCTTCATTCTTGATGTTTAAGCTGGGTAAAGGATTCCAGATGGAAAGTGTTCTTTCTTTCCAGGACCGTGAAGAGACTATTTCCTGGTGAGCTTTGGGTGTGGCTATCAATGTGCTTTTCCTCCTAGGCCATTCCACTGTCTCATCTCTCTGGTGGCTTTTAAGATATTCCTTATCTTTGTCACCTTTTCATGTTCACCTGGATGTATACAGAAGTGGATTTTTCTTATTCACCTTCTTTGGAAGTCACTCTGCAGAAAACTAGTGGGCACTGAATAACAGAAAAGCAATGTGACAAACACTGTAAGTATTTTAAAATATTTTTAGAGATGAAAAAATAGAATGACCTTAGAGACAGAATAAGATGAAAATAGTAATAGGTAGATTGAGACAAAATCAAATAGAGTATCTTCCAAAATTATGGTCACAGAAAACAAAAATTCAAAAGATATTTTAGACATCAGATTGAGCACAATTAAAAAGTGAGCTGTTGAAATATGCTTTAGAGCTAGGAATATTACCAAATATAAAACAGAGAGGAGGTAGAAAAGATGAATGAAACATATGGAGAAAAGATGTGGGACAAGTTCTAGAAGGAAACAATGGGGAAAATGAGAAATAGGCAATACTCAACAAGAATTTCTAGAATACAGGTTGCACAGTGCCTTCCAAAGGGGATGAATGAGAAAAATCCACTTCTGAGTACATCCAGGTGAATGAAAAAAAGTGACAAAGACAAGGAAAATCTTAAAAGCCACCAGAGAGACAAGACAGTGGAATGGCCTAGGAGGAAAAGCATATTGCTGCCACACCCGAAGCTCACCACAAAATAGTCTCTTCACAGTCTTGGAAAGAAAGAACACCCTCCACCCGGAATCCTTTACTGGGCTTAAACATCAAGAATGAAGGTAATAAAAAGACTTCTCTAGACAGAAGAGATGGAGATCGTCTAATAATCCCAGGGATGTGTTTCAGTAAACAGATATTGAACACAGACTGAAGGAGTGGGGCGCCTGCGGCACTATCGAACACACCAACAGGGGAGAACTATAGATAACTTGGTGGGAGCATTTCTCCTACAAATAATAACTGATATTGGGAGAGAGAGTGAAAACAAGGTAGAAATAAACAGACAATAAAAATAAATCAGATGAGAAGAAAGTGATGGGACTAAATGGTTTCTAAAGTCCTTGAGTTGTTTTGGAAAAAAGCAGAGCTAGACTGCCCAGAGAAATGATGCCTGTGCTAGAAACCTAAGCGGAAAGACTGGGAGAGTAGGCAAAGAGTACATACTTTTTTAAAAGTAGTGCAGGATTGCCCAGTTAATTTTTAAAAAGTAGGGAATGTAAACTATATAGAACATGTAACATGAAATAAAAATCACAATAAGATGGTTAAACTAAATAATAATGTACTAGCAATCACAACAAATGCAAATGGATCACTGCCACCAATTAATACGCAGGGATTCTTGAACTGGATTCAAAAGTCCAAATATATCTATGAGCTGTTTATTAGAAACACACCTAAAAAGTAATCGTTGAAAGCAATGAAATAGAAGAAGGCACTCCAGGTGGATAATAACTAACGGAGTTGGATACACCAATATTAACATCAATAAAATACTATTTGAGGCAACAAAGCATAGTTATGGATTGAAAGTGATCATTATACAATTCTTAAAGAGAATATTTATCAGCTATTTCCAATGAACAATAGCTTCAAAATGTGTAAAACAAAGATGTTAGAATTACAAGGAAATTCAGTGAACCTGTGATCACAGACAGAAGTTTTAATAAACATTTCTCAGAAACTGATACATGAAAGAAATGAACATAAAGAAATTGACATTTTGAATATCACAATTAATAAGCTTGGTCTGATCATATGTTGAGGATATAGAACCTAAAGTAAGATGTTCTTGTTAAGCACATGGAATATTTATTAAAATTTCCCCAGACTACCAAGAAAGTCTCATTAAGGACACAATATCAGAATTATGCACTATTTCCTTGATAATGTAATAAAATAGGGAAAGAAAGGCAGACAGTCAGACCCTCTCTTCATTACACCTGGAAATGACAATTTTTACACAACTCATATGCCAAAGATGAAATTTAAAAAAAATTATAAGATATTTAGACATGAATAATAAGACACTATGTCATGGTTTGGGATTTTTGCAAGGGAAACAATATAATACAGGACACACATTTTATAAGATTATTTTACAAACACTCAAAGAATCACACACACCAAGACCGCAGGATCTCTGTCTATACACTAAAGATCAAAGAACCTATCTGAGGGCCTGGACCCAAATATCCTGCATGAGTCCAGCTGAAGACCTAGAACTCGTAACAAGGCCTCCCACAAAGCCAGTGGTGGCCTGGAGCCCACAACACAGTTGCATGCAGATCTGCTTCATGGATCTGCACTGGGAAGGCCCTAGGGTCAGGGGTGGAAGCTAGGAAGTCTGTGCCAGAGGGATGAAGGGTCTGTGCCAGTGGCTGAGGGGTCTGAGCTGGAGCCAGGATGCGATGCTCAAGGTAAGCGCAGAGCTCACCAGAGCTATCTTCAGTGATAGTGAGGTCCTGAGCTCCTCCAATGATAAGGAAAGCTGAGTTCCCATCAGGAAAGCCAACGTGACCATCTTCTCTAGGAGACTGAGCAGCACACCACCTTCCCCTCTAGAACCAGGAATCGGTGCTTAAGGTGAGGACCAGAGCTCCCTCAAAATGAAGTATAGCCATTCTCAGTGACAATGAGGTCCCAAGTTCCTTTTCTGACAAACATAGCCACATTCATCAGGAAAGCTAGCATGATGAGGTTCTCCAAAAGAATAGCCCCGGAGCCCCAAAAGCTTGCAATAGCTCCAGCAGCTTCTCCAGACAGCCCCCCTCACAGCTTCCCCAGTTCTGCCCCCTAGGCTGCCGGCAACTGGCCTCAAGTGGGCCTCCTCCTCTCAGAACCACCCTAGTTGGGTTCAGCTGGTGGTACAAGTTGACCACCGGTTGGCAACTGCTCATGGATATTGCCTCTAAAGGCTCATATGGGAGGGGAAAATATCCAGTTCGGCAGAGATGAGGGGTTGCAAATAGCAATAGCAACTTCAATTCATTTCCTGTACACTTGATCAGTATGGCAACACATTGAAAGGCTGACAGTGACAGTCATAGACAAAGGAGTGAATGGTTGAGGAGCCCAGGGCTGCAAAGTGGGGGGACTGCTCTGAAGAGTGGCTTTCACCACTCAGCTCTGCACATACGGAGCCTTTCCCTCTGCAAGCAATCTGTCACTGACCCACACCTGGACACCTCTCCACAATGGCTACAAGACCTAGAGGGGTTATTTAAAAGTAAAGGAGGAAGGAGGGGGAAGAGGAGGAGAAGGGGAGGAGGAGCTGCAGAAGGAGGACAAAGGGAAAAGAAGGAGGATACGAGGAAAAAGATCTAAGTGCATTGCACATTGTCAGATTAGGTGCTGGTTTTACAGCAGTCCTGCATGTTGTGTGCACCTGTGTGTTGGTGCCAGTGAGAAGGTGTTCTTTCCACAGGGTGTGGTGAACAACGAATCTGATAGACATTGCCCTGAGGAAGCTCTCACCTTCATGCACAGAGGCGCAGAGGGAAGGCATTTTGCTGTGATGTCGCTTTTCATAATGACAACTGGAAAAGTCCAAGAGTCATAGAAGGAAAAGTCTTTAATAATCAACTTGGTGCTCTTTTTTATTTTTTTAAAGAGGGTAAAAATAGTAAGAAACATTAGAAATGATACACAATTTTGCTACGCAAAATGATAGGAATTCCACAATGGTTGCTGTGTTGCCTATTGTTGCCTTCAAATAAGTTGTTCAGATGACCTGGTATAAGCATGCAAAATTGACCAAAAAAATTAAAAGAAAAAATTTTTTAAGCATTAACTGTTTCTTACAATAGATCAATAGAAATCAGCAATATAACTACCCAAACTATCCTGTGTACAGACACATATTTCTCTCTCTCTCTCTCTCTCTCTCTCTCTCTCTGTCTCTCTCTCTCTCCCCCTCTTTCCTCCTTTCCCTCATCCCAGTTGCTCCTTCCTTCTCTCAGTGTCTATCGGATCCCAACGTCTATTTCACAGATACGACCTTTCAGATTACATCTTGCAGTTAACACAACCTCAGTATATCAACATTGAGAAATCTTAGCATCTAACATTGAAGACAACGATAGCATGAAGCACTTCCCTGTAAAGTAAGGATGAGTACAAGCTGGGGACAGAGACCCAGTCTTTTCGTCTCAGCACTCTGGGAGGCTGAGGTAGGGGGATCTCAAGCTCGAGTCTAACCCAGACAACTTGGTGAGGTCTTGCCTCAAGGTAACAGCTGAGGGTGAAGCTTGGCATGAAAGTCTTGGGTTCAGTCCCCCCAAGAGACATATACATGGGGAGTAAATATTGAAACATTCCTGGGAGAGACCTACACCAACTACAGGGTCACCTTCAGGGACATTTATGGGAGGAAGGGCCAGGGGTGGCCAGACTTGAGTGTGAATTTGGGACAGTGCTCTTACCTTCTCCATAATGTTCCCTATACATGCTAAAAATTGCAAGCAAAAATGTGCACCCCGAGCAAGTAGGTGTCATTGGCATGGGTGGCTGTTACCTACAGGGTGTTTGAAAAGTGCAGAAATAAAAAGTTAAACATGGAGCCTCTGACAATGAAAATGCTTTCAGATCATTCCCCCAGCAGAGGCATCCATGTGACCCCGCCAGCTGAATGGCCGCCGTGTGCCTGGCTGCTTGGAAGGGGACACTCGCTGGCATTTAAGGTTGAGGCCAGGAAGACAGAATGTGAATTTATATCGCGCACTCCAAAGAAATCAATAGAGGTAATTTCCTGATTCAAACCCACAGATGTGCACAGCCCCACGCAGACCAGGAGAGAGCTGGACATGCTGGGGGGGGGGGGGGGCTTGGGGCGGTGCAGGGCCTGCATTATTCAGTGTGCATCTCCTGTCCCCACCACTTTGGGCTTCAGTTGGGGTGCAGAGGAGAAGCATGGATTAAGCTGCCGGATTGTCCCCGGCTCAGAGGCCCTGACAATAAGAGACTCGTGGTGAATGAT